>JAHWFP010091273.1:497-13567 GCA_023313725.1 Lithobius niger | reverse complement strand
GGGCGATATCCTTCTTCTCACCCATTTTGAAGCTATCAGTCCGACGTACACTGTTGAGCGCGAGTGGAATACATTGTTGCGTTTAGCCAGAAGAAAGTTTGTGTAGAATATTCGTTAAGAAGCAATGCTACACGCAACGAAAAAAGCAACGTTTAATTTTGAAAGCAGTTGTAATGTTGTAAGTTAACATGAATTCGTGAACGATTTTTTTTTACGTTTGAGGTGATGTTGTTTTCAAAAATTGTTTCATTTAATTGATTATATTCGGTTGCATTATTCCTTTTTGTCATTTAATGGAAACCAACGTTTGTAATGCTGTGAGTAACGTGAATTGCTGAACGTTGGTTTTTTAGTCTTCTGTACGCCGTAACCGGCGAGAAGACTATTGCAACGACTTTGTCCGTCCGTCCGTCGTTTTTTTCAACTTCGCAACAGTACCAGATATTGACGACCATTGTTTACAAAGTCCATTGTTTACAACGTCCATTGTTTAGTAGACTGCTTCGACGCGTCCATTGTTTACAACGTCAAGTTTAATAGACTGCTTCGACGTAACTAAATTAAATAATAACAGCAGTTGTACTGCATGATAGAGGTGTGCGCCTCAACATTGGAAGTGGAGGAACCGTACAGAAGACCGGTGCGACTAGGCAGTCGCTTTAGCCGCTTGTTTTATTTAGCCGTTGTGTTTTTTTTATTTGTTTCAGTAAATTTATTACATTTCTTTGTTTTCTTCCACTTTTCTTTTAACACAAACGGGGGGCTGGGATCCAAGATCCCAGCACTCCTCGTCCACGTTCATTGTTGCGATCCCGTCGTGCTGTATTGTTGTAAGAGGACTGAGAGCTTCAAAACGGGTGAGAAATACAGGTTATAACCCACGTTTGCAACAATGGGATATGATAAGTATTTTTTGTTACACTTTTCCTTGGACGACATCCAAGGACTGAAAAATGTCCGAGAGTGAAACCCAAGGCTGTTTCTTTCTGTCCGAGGATACCGTCCGAGAAAAAATTTGACAAAAACCGAATTACCATGTCCGGTTGTTGCAAACGTATGGCCATAACTTATGCTTGGCCCCAGCAAAAGGTTACAAACGTGAAGGACGAACAAGTCAACCGTTTTGGAAATATGCAACTTCGGAAGTCCAAACAGACTTAGTAGTACAATTACTCTTTCGGAATACGATGTCGAAATGAAATCCGTGAGAGTTGCTATGGAGTAGGGAGTTTAACACAGTAACCTCGGCCATCTTTCGAGCGTGAGGAGGTTTTGGTTTGTGACAAGTATGCCATACAAGCTTTAGTTTAAGCAGTTGTTTTTTTCATTAATCATTTGGTCAGTAGTACATACAATAAGTTAGATAAAATTCGTATCAGCTTGACCATTGTTTAAAAAGGAAAGAAAAAAACAAGCCAAACAACGAAAATCATCATGCTTCGGTGGTACTGAGCAAAATCATCATGCACTACAATGAAAGAGGTCGAGCAGGTTCATTCTTGCCACGGTAGCAAAGACAAAGAGCGAGCGCCCGACAATGTGAACGGTTGGGCCCTGTAACAGTCAGTCACAAACGAAATGCTAGCTCTTACAGCCGACTTGAAGAATTTCAAAAATGGTTGAGTAGCAATCACTGCATGCACGATCGTTGTTGGGTATATCACGCTTGGTATCAGAACGGAGAAACAGGCGATTCGGAACATAACCGTGGCGTCCGCTATTCAAAAAAGGCATTTACTTTCCTACGAAAACAAAACAGCAGGGGTTTAAACGGACGGGCAGCAGGGATGGGAGGGGCGAAATTCAGACCACACAATGAGGGAATTCGGCGGGAGGGGGGGGGGGTGCAAGGGGGAGAGGACAGGGAGTATTCGCATGGGAGAAATCTGACCATGCAGTGGGAGAATGTGGGGAGCGGGCCCGGGAAAGGCGGGGGAGGGGACAGGAGGGGGCGTCGGCGTCATTTTCATTTCAGGTAAAGTATTTCGCAGGTATGTGGATACCAGCTAGAACAGCGTATGTTACGCCGGGGGTACAGCTAGTAAACAAACAAAAAAACCGTTTATGCACTTACGTTTCGTCAGAGTGGCATGACCCGTATTCTAACTGGCAACACACTCGTCTCTAGAGCACTGACATAGCGCCTTTACTGATATGGGCCGGCCGCTCCTCAACTAGCATAAGATCACTGGCATAATGGCGATGCCTGGCATAAAGGGCGTTCTCGGTCGAGTGGAGCCCTGGTTGCTGTTGTGACCTTAACAACGGGTCCAGGGAATCATCTTCATGCCAGTGGAGGAATAGTCATTTCGGTAAAGGCGCTATGTCATTGACCTGGAGATGGGTCTGGGTTATCGGTTCGAATCCGGGTAATTGCATAAAGGTGGCTCACTCTACTACGTTATTTCTAATGTTCGAGTCGGAATTAGCAGATATTTAATTGTTAACAAAATGCTGATTTATTTCGTCAGAAGAGTAATCAGTATCTACATCAGAATGGTGCGTACCACGAACACCAAGTTGCTTAAGACGGCGCCAAAACGCATTACTATTTCTCGCATAATTCACACGATCGTCAGAATGGCGATACATAATGGTGCATCAGATAGCTGGGCTCTCTGTCTGATAGAAAGATATTTTATTTTTAGATCATGACTCGAACTTCATAAAGAACGTGGATGGGTCAAACAATTCTAAAAATTAAAGTTATATGCACTAAAGTTAATAAATAAAGTTAACCGAATAATAAAATTGAAAAAGTAATATATGTATGCTATAGTATACGTATAAAAGATGAATGATAGTACATTATGCAATTTAAGCAAATTAACCATAACTAGCACGAATCAACATGTGCAGTTGGCATGAAAATTTGGTTCATGCAGCTTATATTATCAAGAGTAAGTGTCAGCAACCGTTTTTACGAATCTTGGAATTAAAAAAAAATGTCTTAAGTTTCTTAATTTTTAACAATTGTTCTGGAGGATATTAAACAACTTAGACTCAGTATATTACGAGTAGCGTTCGCCATATACACTTTTAGCAATCTGAATCACGTGTATCAGATTGGCCAATGGCGACCCCAAACACACTAAAAGTACCAATCGTGTTGCGTGGCGTATATACGGCTGATTTCTTGCGAACTGAAGATTTTTGGACATTTAAAGGCGCCTTTTCATATTTTCAACGTCTGGATGCAGCAACGTAGAATCTTCGAGCAATATGAAGAAAAGAGCGGGGGGAAAAAAAAGGAACAGCACTTCGCAGCAGCGCTGCGAATTTTCATAACTAAAACGAGATCACGTGACCCACATCAGCCTTTTGGATGACGAGAATCTGGAACGTGGATGCTGTGTTTAGAATATGGGCAACCCCGAAATAATAAACCGGCGCCTTTAATCCAATTCCTTGGTTCAAGCGCCGCAACAATCAACTTCGTCTGACGCACCAAGACCAAGATATATACCATCCTTTTTCAGCTAGACTATTCTAAGCTTTAGATAAACTTACGTTACTTTCGATTAAACAATGTTACACTGTCATAGTGACATCTTATCATGTGCTACAAACTAGCGTGGCTTTCTGATAAACTGGTGGCCCCTTTCATTACAACTTTCCACAATTTAATATAGTTTGTTCCACATTATGTTTTCAGAAAACTGACTGGATGACGGCTCGTTTCCTTGCACTAAGAGTGCAAAAACATGTGCATATCACACTTGTAGACTCAACAAAGTTATTGTCAGAGTTCACGAATGGGATGTTTACGGATTTTTTGCACTCGTAGTGGAAGAAAACGTGGCATCATACAGTTAGTTTTCTGAAAACATAATGTGGAACAAAGTATAGCATAAGCATCTTGCCGACACCCTCAGCCCAAAGAGGTGTCTTTCGGTCAAATGAATTAGAAATTCCCCTGAAAACACCCTATCATGCCCTGACGTTATTCATTGGATCAATAATGACAGTCTTCAGGGTCTATATCATGTGTATCAATAGAAAAATGTCGGTTGCCGCAAAACATCGGCCGACGGTGATGCTTGATGAAGATCGCAGAGTCTGTCAGCTGTGATTGGTCGGGGAAATTGGACACTGAGCCAGGCCGGATTATTAGTAGGGCCGCTCGGAAGGTTTATAGGTCTATAGGATATTAAATGGCATAGCGTGGTACCAGCTACGGCCTCTTGGGCCTCTTCTTGGTAAGCGAAGTGAGACAAAGAGGGGGCTTTACTTCAAGAGCCTGATTCAGAGAGGGCGAGGAGGTTTCCTCTGTGCAACCTCACCCTCAGTTACACTGAGCGAACGTAAAAGTATCCCGCCCTTTCTGAATCAGGCTCTAGAAGTAACATTCCCTCTTTGCCGCTCTTCTCTTACCAACGAGGAGGACCAGGAGGCCATTCGCACCACACTCTGCATGCCATTTAACATCCTATAGGCCTATACACCTTCCGAACGGCCCTACTAATACTCCAGCCTGGGTCAGTATCCAATTTCCCCGACCAACCATGGCTGACAGACGCTACGATCGTCACCCAGCATTACCATCGGCCGTTGTTTGGCGGCAACCGATATTTTTCTATCGGTACACGTGACATAGAGTCTGAAGACTCTGTCAATTAACTCCCAATCACCGATTAACTAAAGTAAAAGTCATCCAGCGATGAGAAGGCAGGAGAGCAAATAAACATCTTAAAATACTGGACCACTGCCTAAAGTGTCCGCGGCCTATCTTGAGTTCATTGCAGAACGAACACAGATAATCGATTGTACGTTTTTGGTAGCAGAGTGCCTTGTTGATATCCAGGATGGTTAAAAAAAACAATGGCGGCCGTCGATTAAAATCGCCTCCTTCAGGAAGACGAAACCGCTCATAAAATACTTGCAGGACTCAAGATACGCCGCACACATAATAATGGTAAGATTCTTAGTCTGTTAATTATCTGTCAGTCTTTTGCTAAGACGTTAGGATTAGTTCCCACTATCGTCCCAGCAACCTAACCCAGGCGGATGTTACATGTACCCACTTCGCTTCCTAAAATCCCATATTAAATGAACTTTTCAAAGTATAACTCCACATCAAGCTACCACGAACAGTTAGTTTATTTTTTGAAACTGTTCTTCTCTACCCTCCTGAGAATGCCAATTCTTTAAATGTAATCTTCGGTTTCACTGGCTTCCACTGGAAAATTGTGTTTGTGGTAGTCTACACGGTTAAATAGCACCATTTTCTTAATATTTCTGTTGATCACAACACCAGTAAATCTTTGTAGGCATACGGTTTATAGTAGAAAGTTTTCTACAAAGAGTAGAAAGAAAATACGTGGAAGTGAGTAACACAAGGCATGAAACTTACTTAAATTTACGTGTTGGTCACTTTTAGGGTGCTACAAATTTTTTTGGTTTCTGGGAAAACAATTTCGCAGATGTGAAGTAATTTAGTTTTATACCATTTTAGATTCTGGTTGGCCATTCGAGCGGATTTTCGGAAAATGGATTGATCATGCCTGGTAAAATTTCTCTTCGAGCAGACGAACCAATATGGCTACCGTATCGCTCGCTTCATCGCTTTCCCAACGTGAAAAACCGTTGAATTTACAGGCTATAGGAAGATTGTTTGGAATGTCTTCAAATACATCAAGGCTCTGTACTCAACACGGATGCTGAAACAACAACAAATTCAAGAGGCCGGCATTAACACTGGACTTTCTCAGAGAACGGTAAGACGTATCTTGTCAGTAGCAAAAACCGTACCGACAGCCAAAGTTAGGGTTAGGCCTAACGCCGCAGACATTAGGTACGCCAGCCGCTCAATGCGTGTACAAGGTTCCAGTCACCACCAACTTTAGTGCATTCGCGTGACAGGCGATTAAAAACGATCACCAAATACAGCTTTTCGAGTGGCCAACCAGAACCTAAAATAGTATAGGTCTCACAACTTTTACGGGAGAAAAAAATCGTTTATACTTTCAAAACTGAGGATGGACATTTCTGATACGTGTAGCCGTTTACGATGAGGAATTCCTTCAGAAATGAACATGGATATTTCTGGGAAATGCAGAAGTTTAAAATTAGGAATTCCTCCAAAAATAAATGATGGTATTTCTGGTAAATTGCAGGAGTTGACTATAGGGAAATTTCTTAAGATCTGAAGATGGATATTTTTGTTAGGCTAACTGCAGGAGTTTATAATAATAATATTATTTTGCCAAAAAAAAAACAGCAAATCAGCCAGAAAGGGCCTCATTGTGACCACTAATAGCTGACCGAAAATTGCAAAGCGGGTAATGCACCGGAAGATATGGAAATACTAACATTACTTAAACATCTATTACAAGCCGACTTTGGCTATTGTCAGTAAGACACTACACGTTCAGACGCTTCTTGAAAATATTCAACGACAGGGCGGAAACAATGTCATTGCTCAGCGAGTTCCAGACAGGAACAATTCGAATACAAAATAATGAATTCCTACAGTTTAATTTAAAGTTTGGGGTTACCAGTTTAAGTCGGTGACCTCTAGTATTTGTTACGTTACTAAACTCAAAACAAGCGGCTACAGCGACTGCCTAGTCGCACCGGTCTTCTGTACAGTTCCTCCAGTTCCAATGGTGAGGTGCACACCTCTATCATGCACTACCACCACCTATTAGCCATCACAATCGTCAGTTAAAAATATGTTAGCTTTTAGGCGTATTTTACATTTTAGGCATAATTGTCAGCTTTTAGGCCTAATTTTAACCAGCAGTTTTAATTTCATAAGTAGCAGCTAACGGAGATATGGATTGTATAGTTAGCCTATTCATTTTTGCAATACGGTGCGCCTACAGGCACACAGTTACAGTGTTACAACATAACGCACAACGTAGCCTATATAGATCAGTGGTAGTAGGGAAGTGACGAGAGAGACGCTGTTGATGAAGCCAACGTTGACGTTTCCATGGTAACACGATTTTAGGCCTAATTTTCATTTTTAGGCCTAATTTTAAAAATGCAGTTTTAATTTTGTAAGTAGCAGATATTGGCCTAATGGAGAATTTGATTCGACGGTAAGCCTATTCATTCATGCAACAATGCGATAAGACTACTTTAAACGAAAGTAAAATCCATTTGTTTTTATTGAATGTTACCTTAGGGTTTTAAATCGACGATCAAATGTTATTATTTAATTTAGTTATGTGGAAGAATTCTATTAGCTATAAGGAAGTAACGATGTTTTAATTTCCCATGTTATTTATCTAACTTCTCATACCGAATCTAACGCTGTAAACAATGGTCGTCAATATCTGGTACCGTTGCGAAGTTGAAAAAAAGCGACGGACGGACGGACAAAGTCGTTGCAATAGTCTAAAACGGAAGACTAAAAGGGAAGAGCCAAGGAAATGATATTTATGCTAAGGAATTCCTGCGAAAATAAAGGTCGACATTTCTGATGCAAAAATAGCGAAGTGGGAGAGCAAGTAAATAAGACTGAACAAAAACTGGGGAACTTTGGGGTTAAGTTAGGGTTAAGAGGCTTGGTTTAGGGTTGGGGAAAAGATCCTAACCAAAATTGGGCCTATACTAAAGACCTAACCCAAAATCCCCCTAACTAGGAGACCTATAGCAGGGGGACGAAGGAGGACCAGCCAGTTGGCTGGCCCGAAGGCTTTCTGATTTTTCCATGATGGCCCCTTTGTTTAAATACCTTTTGGTAACCCCTGACAACCGCGAAATAGCAAGGGTATTACGGGAAATGGAAGTGTCTAGAAAGTTCTAGAAGCAGGAACCGGAAATTAAATCACAAGGTATAGATATTGCCCATCTATGTAATATTAGTCACACAAGACTAAGACTGGCCATTGGCACCAGCAAACATGCAAGTAAACATGATTTGCGACAATTTCTATAGTAACTGCAGGAGTTTGTGCCGAGGTATTCCTTCAGAATTAGATAATGACATTACTGTTAACTGCAACAGTATACAATGAAGAATTCCTCTTTAACTGAAAGATAATGTTTCTGGTATTCCTTCATAATTATTGTAGATGGACATTTCTAGTAACTGCAGGAGTTTGTGCCGAGGAATTCGTCTGATTTACAAGATATTTCTGTTAAATGGAATTCCTCCATGACTGTAGATGGACATTTCTTGTAACTGTAGGAGTTTATGCTGATAAATTCCCTCGGAACTGAAGACGGACATTTCTGTAACTACAATAGTTCACATCGAATAATTCCTCCATTGCCGAAGAAGGATATTTCTGGGATTATTTATTTCTGGGAAGCCACAGGAGTTAACAGGGGAATTCCTTAACTAAAGATGGACACTTTCTGGTAACTGCAAGAGTTTACAATGTGCAGCTGGTAAAAGGTAAGAGTTTATGATAAGGAATTCTTCCAGAAGTGAAGAAGGACTCTTGGATGATTTATCAGTTTTCCTTGACGATTTTTTTCGAAAACTGGAGAGGCCGTGTATGGTAATAGCAGATGTTTGCACAATAAAGACTGACCATGTCCCAAATGAAATTCTGAAAACGCAGTAGCATCCATTTAAGGAACTGATTATTTTTAAGTACCCTACAGATTGGGGGGGGGGGGGGGTTCATTGAATAAAACCACGAAAATCAAGCAGTCAAAACCATTTGTTTCGCGTTGGAGTAAACGACCACTTTTTTTTTTTTTTTGATCTCGTCATTTCGTTGCAATTATGCGTAATTTACTTTGACGTAAATTGGACAAAATTGATATAAAAGACCAAGCGGGTGCGCTTCACGTTCTTCCCATCAATTTAGGACGTCACTATGTACACACGTCAATATCCTACAATTTTGTGAATTTATTCGTCCGTATCCTAATAATTCCTGCTAACGGAGTGGAATTAGGCTGACGGTACCTTACATTCCGCTGGTCAGGATCTTTGCGGCTGAATGGTGGAGTCACGGAAAACAAACGAGAGCAAACTTGTCCGGTGGTCTGTGTTGTTGCGCCCGTCCTGAAAGCGGGGGGGGGGGGGGGAGATTGAGGTTTAGTGGTGCGTCAACAGATAGGCCATTAGCGCCAACCTCATTCACAGTGTAGTGACCCGAGTTGCCATTGCGCCGCATATTACAGAGATGTTAGTCGAACCCCAAATCTAGATCTTATCGTATATCCAGGAGGACGGAATCATCACCCAGTTGACACGCAATGTCTCGTAGCAGATAGAAACGGCGACGAACGCCATCAGGATGGTACAATCGACAAGAACGTGGTGGACCATGAGTGACCAGAGACACCAATGCCATTAAGGAGGTGTGTTGTTTCGTCCATTTTTCTGCATTCCCAATATTCTTGGTAAGTCATTGGTACGTCATTGCCGACAATACACTCCACCAGTGACGTCATTGCCGCCATCTTGCAAGATGATTCAAAAGGTTTATGCGAGTAAGGCTACCTGGATGTAAAGGCTTACGTTAAGAAATTCGACGCGTCGTCCAGTTAGCAACCGATTCTGCCACCAGTCGCTCTACTTACGCCCCAAAAATGAACTGCTCTAGCATGCGGACTGAACTGTGAAAGGTACGTGTGACACGCGATACGCGGATTTTAAACCTAAAACACCGCATTGACACCAAATGATTAAGGTTTAACAACAATGGCTTCATGCGACATACCTCTTTGTTTACTCGACGACAAAACAAAGCCTCCAGAGGTTTAATTTCAAGAATTTCAAGCAGTAGAACAACCAAGGTACGTGTGTATTGTACTGTATGATACGCAACAGCATTTTCAATTCTCATTAAAAATGTGTTAAACGATTCTTTGACGTAGCAGTAAATCCATTCCATTCCGTGATTTTATTGAGGCCTTAGCCTATTGCTATGCGCCCCAAACACGAGATTTATACACCACCACAAACTATACCACAAACCATACCACAAACATACCATACCCATCCACTGCAAATAACACAACCGACCGATGCTTGTGTGGTCACAACACTGGATGTAAACACCTTCCAGTTAAGGGTAAGATCAGTTACAAGCAACTTCACTCCACTTCCCCGCACAACACGCTGCACAACCCACACAAGGCAACCCAATGTCCAGCCGTGTTCTCAAGTTCCAGTGGGCAACTGGGACACCATGGGCACCACAAGGCATACTCAGGGATGCCACACGCCCAATACTCAGCACAGCAAACGATGGTGAGGGGGGAGGGGGAAGGGGTGTGGACTAAACATCAATCCTTGCTTCAATGAAAAACGATGCGATGGCGCGAAGCTTGGCAACCGGGCGTGGACCCTCTGTATGTGACAAGAGTTCACTGAATGATGGAAGAACACTTAACCAGGGTGCAAGACGTCGTCGCTCTGCAACAAATTTTTGACAGGCAACCAGGACATGTTCAGCTGTCTCAACCACTAAACACAACGTGCACAGCGGAGAGTCAACCCATCCATACCGGAAGACTCCGAAGAGTTCAAGAATAGTCACCATTACCGTAAAATAATGTTCGTTTAGCGCTGCAACACCAGTAAATCCAATAATGAGAAGATATCACGTTTTTGTGCATCTGCTAACACTAATCAATCTACGATTGGGGTTTTTCGTTCTTGGTGCTTTCAGTTCAGCGCAACGATTGGACGACGCGTCTAGCATGCTACGTGAAACCGAGCGTTAAGTCTTTTAAATATAGGTAGTCTTGATGCGAGCGATAACCACTCCTGGTCATCAGCCCTACGAGGCCCTAACGTTCTATGCCTGAAAGCACCCGGATTTCAGGCAGTCACCCATCCAAGTATCAATCGGACCTAATGCTGCTTAACTTCGGTGATCTGACATGATTTTCTTCAGTTGCAGCTATTTGTGGAGTTTTTAGACGAATTTGCTACCGGTAGTTGTTCCTAAAACATTGTACTGTTGTCAAATATCAACTATCAAATATCAGACTCACTTTATCAAATATCATACTCACTGTACCAAACCAGCGTAATAGTTAACTAAATACAGATGCGAACCTATTTACGTTGCCTTTTGGACTTGTATGTCAGACTGCCTGAGCGGGGAATCGAACCCACGACCTTTGAAACCAAAGTCCGAGGTCCTACTTCTGAGCCATACTGACACGGCCTGACCGCGGTTGTTCATGGATGAGCCAACCTGAGACACTTCCCCTATTTGTCGATCTCATTTCAGCTCAGCCCTGTCATTGGTTAACAGCTATCTTCTCCAGTGGAACTTTTAGGCTCAATTTAGCTAGAAAACAAACCTTATGCCTCAATCCTCTGCCAAGCTTAACCCTAGCCTAATTTTAGGCCACAACCAGTTTCCCGTTTCGGCTCGAATCTGCCAGTCCCAGTACAACGGGCGAGCATGAAACCCCTAATGTCCAGCCATGATGAAGAAATGAAGTAAACTACATGAAGCGTGGCTGGACGCCACTAGAGTGAACGAAACGAATGATATGGCTAGTATATATACATATGTTATGTATACTACACATACACAACATGTTAATGAAAGTGGAGATAAAATCAACACACAATACGTACAGACGCGTGAAATATACAAAGCTATTCTTAAAGAAAAACCTTAGGACAGTAAAAACAAACAAAATTTTACTCAATACGTAACAACAATATTAGCTGAAGCCTATCTATGCACTGTTGGTGTTAAATACACGGTTTGTACCACCGGTAAGTTATGGTATAGCTCATGTGTCTGTCCATTTTCGACCGAATTAGGTTTCTTAACATTTTTGCACACACTGTCGCTTCGCTCACTCAATCAGCGCATCTTGTGACTCAAATCTATGATCACTTCTGTTATATTCTTCCATGTCAATGTTCTTGCGCCGGAAATAAATGAGGCTCATGGCCGTCTCGAAGCTGCCCCTTCGAGAAGCATGCTGTCCTGAAAAGCTTCCCCAATGCTTCCCTCCTACTAGACGAGCAGTGCCGTTGGTTCTCACTTAACACTTAAAAGTAGTGCATAAAAGTCGTAGTCTTGATTTCTATGATCTAATGTAGATGCAAAACAAACAAAAAAGGCAAAAAAAGCTGTAAAAATAACAAAAATTTGAGACCGAACAGAAGCTCCTTTGTGCTGATTCGCATTGTCGTTCACTAAAGGGCCGGTCATTATTTATGGCTAGGGGGGGGGGGGGGGGCCCCAGCAGGAAATGGAAATGTGACCACCAAATTTTCGAGGCCCTCATCCTCCACTTCGAGATCCTGAAAAAATCTTGACAGCCTCCCCCCCCCCACACTCAAGGTCCAAAAATAATGTGATGCCCCCGCCCAAAAAAATGCGCTCGGGGTATGCCTATTGAGACGGTCTGCATATGATTTCCTGTAGCCAAATTCAGTAAGTAGCACTACGCACCACCGTCCAACAAGTTTACCATTAGTTGCAAGGAAAACGTGCCTCGTTTTTAACGAAAGGACACGTTGGGTTAAAAATGCTCTATAAATTACCAACGTTCCTTACACCCATCTTGTATAGTTTCATACAATATAATGATGAACAGACTGTTTGCTTGTGTGCCCACATCCGTGACGTAGTCAGCACCTGATAAACAGAAGAAGCCAATAAACGAGGGGATAAAGCTTTTCTACAGAGTTTATTGGAAAAAAAAAAAACTATACTTTTTGTATTCGTAGTACCAGCTTCAAAACAGTGCCGCAATTAGGGGTGGTGGAGAGAGTGCAAGGCTCCCGGGCCCAGGAAGCAATGGCCCCAGGAAGCAATGGCCCCAAAATTCATTGTGGTTTGGGAACCCCTTTGCTCCCCAAATTATGTACTTGTTGTGGAGGGGACCATCATTTGGCCCATGCGCCCCTCATTGGAAAAAGCCAGTTGCGGCAATTCTTCAAAGCCTTGTATACACTCATCCCCCCCCGCGGCGCGCGCCCCCCGGGGCCGGGCCCGGGGCGGGGGGACTTTCCCCCTGAAGTTGAGGAGTTTTTAGCAAATATGATTGCTGAAAGTGCGATTTTTTCAGGTCCAAAATGACTTTTTCTTTCAGTTTGGTCGCTTTTTTGTGTGACCCCCCCTCCCATCTTGACGGGACCTGAAAAATGTCTGATCTTCCCCCTAGAGAGGGTCCAC
>JAHWFP010091267.1:11188-23751 GCA_023313725.1 Lithobius niger | reverse complement strand
TATTATCTTAATCAGTAAAAACTTAGGTTGATATACTATACAGGGTGACAGGGGCGTAGCGAAGGCCATTTTTTTTTTGGGGGGGGGGGGGCAGCCAAGGAAAATTTGCCAACTGATCCACTCCACTTCAGCTAGGGGGTATGGGGGAGCGCTGTGAGCTACCCCAGTGGAGACCGGGGCGAAGCCCCAGAAGCTGACGGATTTTTAAATATTCTAAGACATTTCCTGGCGTCAAACAATACTTTTTTAGACACTTCTAGGCTCCACAAAAGGTAAAGAAAATAAATGAAACGTAAGGAGAGAGCTTTAAAAAAAACTCTTTCCCATGCCCTGACTAAGGGCATATACAGAAATTTAGCTTGAGAAGGAGCTGATTTTCTAAAAAATCGAAGGAAATTTTATCTTATTTTTTTGCACGTCTTCATAGACTTTTGGTCAGGGGATCACACCTCCTCCCCTCCACCGGCCGGAGCCTCGTGGAAAGCGATAAGAAAAATGGCAGGAGATCCTGTGCTTGGCTGTAACAGTGCTCTGATGGAAACTATATTCCTGTCGGAAATCATTAACCAGTTCGTGTAATAAGGCACACAAAAATGCGAAATGCGATCGAAGGAATATTAGACTAAAGAGAGGGATTGATTTTTGCATGGCAGGAAGCATCTTACAGGTACCGTTATGAACGAAAGGCAACACACAATCACACGTTTGTTTTATTCAAGAAGTTACCTACTAAATACAGTGCCTTTTCGATGTGTCTTGACTAGTAGTGAATTACATTCTTTTAATCCATTATACGCACACGTTTTTAACTGTTCCTTTCTCTTAGGGGGGGGTGGTCCTAACGGTGACTTTAGAAGAACGATGGATCCATGATGCATATACATGAACTGACTGCCATACCTACTGCAATTTTTTTTACGTACGAAAATCTATCAATTTAATTAATAATAGGACCAAGTTTCGTTTCTGTAGTGTAGTGCGTCTTTTTTTTGTTTATTCCAACCTTCATACTATTACGACCATTTTCAACTTAACAGCAATCGATGAAGAAATTTTTCCGTAATGTTCAAATATTACGATGCAACACAGGAATAATATAAGTACTTCCGTGAATGCTGCTCCTTTTCAGCAATTTATGGTAGAAATGTATAGCTATTATACATTCGGTATTTTAACTAATCCTATCGTTATGATACTTCTCTGTATATTACGTGAGCAAGGAAACCTTTCAGTTTTAGTACTTAACAAACAACGGTTTTTTTAATTTTTTTTTAGCTAGAATTGGCAAATGTTTTAAGTATTTTTTATGGTAAAAAGTTTTTATAGTCAAGGGTTCCTGTTAGCTTTGTATTTTGTTTATAACCAATACCTAATTGCTTGGTTGGCTGTTAAAGTAAGCTAAGTGAGTTCCTAGTTTGGATCGCTCAAGCCAGCAAATTGAAGAAATTTTAGATCGTGGCTTTTTTTCTGCGTTGGCTTTTCTTGAGGCTATCTCAAAAAAATTTGATGGAACAGCATTTTATTTTACTTGCACAGTTTTTCTTTTGTGGCATCGGTTATTTTTATTTTTATAATCACTATCAAAATGACAGTACTTTCATATTCGTGACATTCCAACTTTATTCTTTTTCCTTGACCTATTGGCTTCTAAGCAGATATCCGATCGCGTAAATCGGGCAATAGCCGTGGTGCCGACTGAGGCTGTTGATCAATCAGAAGGCAGTGGTGTGGTGCCGACTGTTTAATCTGTTGATAACGAATGAACTCGTCTCTCTTGGGAGGAGGGGATCTTTGAAGCGGCATCCACTCTATAATCCATCATATTCCCTTCGTTTGTTACCGTACCCGAATGCTATCAAGGTCAAGGTCACTTAACAAAACTAGAATATGTATGTAAACAAGAATTTATAAATTCTGGATATAAATAAGAAAGAAAAATTAACTTTTTATTTAAAAACTGCATGCATAAAGTCGGATCACAGTTGAAAATGCTGTTAACTGTCGGTATCATAACGTCTCTGAGCCAAAGGCAGCTTTGATTTTACCGACTTGAGAAAGGCCACCCCTTGCCCCCATTCGCTACGCCCCTGCAGGGTGAAGCAAAAGTCTGGTCTTACGCAAATAACTGCCGTTATAGTGGTCCTATGTTAATTCTGAAGACATATTTGTTATGTAAGTTAGATATGGTGAAGCCAATGAAGACATTTGCAATGACCTTGAAAACAGTATTCAAGGTCATCCAATTTCTGTCTTCCAAACAGCACAAGATACAGCACAAAAGTGAATTACAAAGTTGCACGTGAGCATTAAACATGACAAACTACGCAAACAGATTGAAAATCGGAGCATAATTACAATAGTTACGAGGAAAACAAAATAGCAACAATGTCTTACCTGAACGTTTTAACTGCTAAACAGTGAAGCTTAGGGGCTGCCTCTACAAGAGAGTTCACGTATCTGATCCGAGTCTTTCCTGCATCAATCAATGCAAGAAATGAGTGTAGTTCAGGATACAATAAAAGAATACAACTTATGATACGGTTTAGACCTAAAGTATTGAGCCGTCAGTCACAACACAGTAAGTCACGGTCAGTATGTGATTATTTTCTGATTTTCCTTTTTTTTCCCAGAGCTGATACCCTTTTGAGTGACATCCAGCCCGGTCACAATAATTGCTAAATGCAAAGCGCATTGTTGTTATGAATGCTAACACTTCATTTCCAAAGGTCGGAAACCCCTGGCATTCACATATACGAATGCCCCGCACTTTTTAATAGCTTCATGAATCATTTTGGCATTTCAGATTACTTCCATTAAGGAGTAAATTATAGTTTTATGCTGAATAGGGAGCAACTGACATGAATAATTTGCGTCACTGGCTCATCGGTAGAAGTAGTAGTAGAGGGAAAATGCAGAGCAACCCTTTTCGAGCAGCCCATCGGGAAAACCTTGTGCGGATGGGCCCCTTTACCACACTCTTATTTGAGTAATTTTTGCAGGTTTTTTTATACAGTGTTGTTGATGTTTTGTTCACCCGATTTTTCCCGGGAGGGGAGGATACAATCGTGTAACTTTCTAGCGTGTGAGTTGGCTTGGGACTAGTTTAGCGAGCGGTTGGTATATAAGGCGCGGATAATTTTCATAGGTCTTATATCAGCCATGGCTACCAAGTACGACGTGGTTTTGAGGTTCCAGTGCAAGAAATGCAAGGTTGAGTTTTTATCTCGGGAAGAGGTGGAAACTCATTTGCAGAAGCCGTGCGTGGTAAACTTTACTTGTCTCAATTGCGGAGGACTCAACTCTTCTTACGATGAATTTTTGGTACACTACGACCAAAGCGATGAAAAATTAATTATGCCCGAAAAATTCAAGTTTGAGGTATATATTGCTGCGAAGCTTGTTGGAAGTATTTCCCTGATTTGGTACAAGCTGTAGTTTATACCAGAATTTCACATTCATCTAATCTTCTACCGGTGAACGAAGCGACGGTTTCGACATTGGAAGATAAAAAAAGACCAACAATGATTGATGAAGAAGAAAAACGTGAACTTCCAATGTCTGACAATGCCATTTTCTTGGGTCAGTACTGTGAAAAGACTTTCAGAAAGAATGCATATAAACGGAGGCACGAAAGGCGTCACGAAGGAAAATGTAACGTGAGCTGCAAATGGCGCAGTGTGACTTACTCTAATCAGATCGCATATAAACGACACAAGTGTAGAAGGGCTGCAAAACAACGTGCGAGGGAAAATGGAGCGTCTTCAAAAAAGAGACATAAATAGTCTTTTCCTAAGCTCAAACCTCTGTTGAAGAAAGAAATAATTTCTCAAATATCCACAAATTTCAACCTTGTAGTCAACAACATCAGATCTCTAGATGTGCTTATAATAGAGGATACTAGAATCGGCTGGGCCTTGTCCTACATGATTCAGGATTTGAAAGACAAGACGGAGGTGACTGGAGATACAGCACTCGAGCTGTGGTGGTTCAGTTTGGATTTAGGGGGTTTGATCTCATGCGTGATGCTTTCAATAGTTGCTTCTTGGCTTTCAAGTGGGATTTTACGCAGGATGAAATGCAATACGAGCCCTTGATTTTGTTGGAACGGTACGAGGATAAATATTGGAATCTTTTAGAACAATGTCAATGGCTTATGGTAAACATAAAAGCTCAAATTGGATTATGCATTCTCTTCGAAAAAGTGACGGATATTACGGAAACTATTAAAGCTTATTTGAACTCCAACATGGCCAGATTGGGAAGCAAGGAGGCTCTCTCAGAAATGTCAAACAAGATTCAACATTGTATTGGTCAGTTTGCCGTAGAAGGAAGTGGATGGGTTGTCAAGCAATGCGTGTGCACTGAACTAGGCATTGGAATCTATAGACCCTTTGCAGGGAAAGGTTACATATCACTCCCCAACAAGCTCAAACTACCTCCTGATATACTGGTCAATGTGCGTAGTGAGGATGATAGATAATTTCTGTGGTTTGTGTTGGCTTGTATACACCCCGTTCCATCTTTGCAACATGATTGGGATTCTAAACATTACCTTCCTCGTGCACATGAGTTAGTTGTCGGTATGTTGGATAAATACCTCGTTCCTTTATCCAAGATTGCGGCGTTCGAAAAGGCCAACAACATTTAGGTATCGGTTTTTGGTTTCGAGGATGACGCACCTTGCATTTATCGTGTGAGTTCCTTCGTTCAAATTCATCGCGAGTTTCAACCCCTACAGAAACTTGAAATCTATTTGCAGGCATTCTCGACACGGTTTTCAAAATCATTTAATGTATGTAAACTACCACCTTCCTTCATGCGAGGGAGTTCTATTTCAAAAGACCTCATTGCCTAACAATGATGTTATCCGGTTTAAGAATTTCAAGAACGAACTCAAAAAGTTGTACATAGCCTATGTGGACTTTGAAGCGGCACTTCAACCAGTCTCCAGTTGTGATGGAAACAATACATACACCAGAGTTAACCACATACACCAATCTTGCAGTTTTGTCTATGTGATTGGGAACCATTTAGGTGAAGTATTTTCCAAAAAGTTGTACAGAGGAGTAGACTGCGTGAAGGTTTTCTTCAAATCTATATTAGAGGAGCAGAATAAGTTCGCAACGAATGAAACGTTTAACCAAGGAGCAGTGATTGCTGTACAAAACAGCTGTGGTGTGCCATCTTTACAAACACGGTGCATTTACCCCTCCCCTAGAAAAGTTTAACGGGTTTATGAAAGTACGAGATGACGACCATATCACCGGTGAATTTAGAGGTGCCGCGCACAGCAAATGTAACTTTGTGTACACTTTGAACAAAAAATATAGCGGTTGTTATGCATAATTTCGAAATATACGACATTCATTTCATCGTGAAGGCTTTGAATTCGTTTAAAAATTTGAACGCTCTGCATAATGTGAGGATCATCGCTAAGAACAAGGAAAGAATCAGCAGCATGAAATTAGGCAGTTTTACTTTCATTGATAGTCTAGTGTTTATGATGGCATTGTTGGAAACTTTAGCTTCGAACTTAAAGCGCTTCAGTATCACAAACAAGCTTTTCGAAGGTGAATTGATGGGCTTCGTACGGAAATTCACCTTTATGCGAAAAGGTGTATTTCCGTACGAATAACTTACATACATGGAAGTTTTTGAAGAGGAGTGTTTACCTCCCCTGTCAGCATTTACCTCATTGTTGAAAGGAGCGATCTGCTCCAAATCTTACGACCACTAGATGAAGATTTGGGATTTAGGCAAATGCAAAACGTTTGGAGATTACCACGACCTGTATTTGTGGACAGACGTTGGGCTTTTAGCCGATGTCTTTGAAAACTTTAGAGTGACTAGTTTGGCTAGTTACGGATTGGACCCCTCCTATTTACATTTCTACACCCTGCCTATCTTGGAACGCGGTGCTCAAGAGGACGGGGGTGTCTTTGTATCTCTTCACTAAAATTGACATGCACCTTATGGTGGAAAAGGGTATAAGAGGCGGTGTCTCGTTTATAGCTAGAAAATATACTAAAGCCAACAACCCGTATATACCATCTACCTTCGACCCTGATAAAAAGAATTCTTACATCATACTTTTGCACTTCAACAACTTTTATGGTTGTGTAATGTGCGAGTATCTACTGACTGGAGATTACGAATGGGTGCCAGAAGATGGGCTTGATGAGATGGATATATATCTCGATAATTACGGAGATGATAGTGATACGCGATTGATTTAAGAAGTGGACTTGGAATACCCAGAGATGCTTCATGCATCGCACAATGCTTTCCCGTTAGCCCCGGACCTCATGAAAATAACAGTCTATAATTTCTCCTTTCAACCGTTGTGCAATAGAGGACTTGCAGTTAACGTACAGCAAAGGCCTGATGCTAACCACTAACCTTTTCTCAAAGAAAAAGTATGTGGTGCACTATAGGAATTTGAAATACTACCTTTGTCTCGGCATGGTTCTGAAGAAAATACACAGTGTAATCAGTTTAAGCAGGCGCCTTGGCTTAAACCTTACATCGTGTTTAATAACGAGAAATGGCAAGCGGCTACTAACGATTTTGACAAAAACTTCTACAAACTGGTGAATAATTCTATTTTTGGGAAGACGATCGAAAACAAACGTAAGAGAAACAACGTCTTGATAGCAGTGACGAAAGAGAAAGCTATCAACAAGCATCTCACCCACGCACCGCGAGTTTCACTACTCTAAGCGAGGATTTGGTAATTTTTACAAAGATCCCCGCAAACATTATTTTGGACAAGCTCATCGTGGTTGGTTTTAGCGTCTTGGAATTGTTTAAATTATTAGTCTACTGGTTTCATTACGACCACATGATGAAAACGTAAGGACCGGGGAGATGTAAACTCCTAGTCACGGATATGGATAGTTTGTGTTGTTCGATAGAAATGGACGATGTTTACAAAGATATGGAAGAGGATGAGTCGTTGTTCCACACATCGGACTACCCCAAAGATCATTTTCTACACTCCGACATCAACAAAAAAGTATAGGAATGATGAAAGACGAGAGCGTGGGTTGCCCTATTTCAGAGTTTTTAGGTTTAAAGTCTAAGCTCCACAGCGTTTTACAATTGGATGGAAAGACCAAAATGGCTTGCAAAGGCATTAAGAAGCACAAGTCGTGCACAAAACGTACGAAAATGTGCTTTTTAATAATATCATCGTAAGAACTCTAGGATCTTACATTCGTTCTGAGGTGCACGAACTATACACCGTCACCATCAACAAGTTGGCTTTCAATCCTTACGACGATAAGAGATGGGTATGCGACGATCAGTACTCTCGCCTATGGGCATGTGAATTCAGCTTAAACTATCTATATTATCCGTCCAGCTGTTGTATTTGGAATCATAGCCATTCCATTTAACGAAATAAAGCATTTCCCCGTAACACCTGTTCCACTAGAAATAAATCTGAACTAGGGTTTTTTGAATTCCTTTTGTAGAAACCTCCGAGTAACGGTTCACCCAACTCATCCTTCCAAAGATACATAACTGGTTGTGTTTTTTGAACTTTACAGCTCGTGAATACTTCGTTGGTAACATTTTGCAAATATGTTTTATCACGCATAACTTAGATACGCTGACTTTATTTCCTACATCAAATTTGGGTTTCTTTAGCAGTCATTTAGGACTAGTTCATTTCAGCAATAGTTTGTGACGTCTGGTTACTTCCCTAGGTTTCAGTTTTGTGGCAGAATGAACCGTGTTGTTTATACGAAACCAACTCGTAGATAATGTGTATCCACTTTTAATTCCCCTGCCTGGTGAATCGTTTCCACATTCAAGTTTTCAGCGCTCTGTTGAAACGTGCTATCACGCTCGCTTTCTTTTCAGAGTACGTAGAGTACATGTTGATGTTATGACGCCTGAGTATCGCTTTGAAGTCTTTATTGTAGAACTCACTACCTAAATCGACTTGTAAATCTTTAGGGGGGAGTCGCTCCTGCGAGTATCTTCTTGAAAGATTCGGTAATGTATATCGGATTTAGATTTAAGAGGAATGGCCCAAGCAAACTTGGACATAATGTTAATGCAGGTCAGCAGGTAGTTAAACCCTTTATTTAAGTTAGTAAGTAATGGCATCATTTCAGTTAAGTCAGCTTGCCATAGATCTTTTAGGTCCAGTACAATCAC
This sequence comes from Lithobius niger, assembly GCA_023313725.1. Lineage (NCBI taxonomy): Eukaryota > Metazoa > Arthropoda > Chilopoda > Lithobiomorpha > Lithobiidae > Lithobius > Lithobius niger. The sequence continues at coordinate 15,585 of JAHWFP010091267.1, read as the reverse complement.
TTTCCGTCTCTGAAAATTTTCCCACTTTGGTTTGTGAAGTTCGTTTACGAGTTGATCTATTTTTTTTATTTCCCATTCCGAACCTGAGTTTTGTTTTCATGATTTTCTTAACAATAGAAGCGGCTAGTTTTTCTCTCCATGTCAGAGACGGACCTTTGAGCTTTTGAAATGAGAACTTCATCGGCGGCATGCAGATCTTTAAATCCCAGGTTTCGGCGTAAGCTATATCGTGTTCTTTGCAAACTTTGTCTAGTTTACTTATTCCAGGATCTCCTTGTGCCAGTCGCTTATTCAGCTGAGTTCCAGTTCGCAGTATTGATACCTTGGTAAAAGTATTTCTTCGGGAAAGTTATCTATGATTTTGTTCGCGAGTTCCTTCCCCAATTTGATGAAGTATGCTTTCTTTGTACCACATACATCGCAAAATACTATCTCCATCGGTCTGTAGTTTCGTGAAGTTGTAGAAACTGGGGGTTTCAACTGGTTAGAAGTCCACCGTTTACATTTAACACAATATTTCATCTTGATTTCTTTACAGTTGCTCTTTTTTTCTAAAGTACAATCTTTTTTCATTCTGAGTATATCTCTTTAAAAAAAAAAGACAACATGGATTCCTGATCGATTATTCTAACCGGCAAAGACTCCAACTTGAAAAGTAATCTAAACACACCCATCCAATTGGACTTGGGAAAAAATTACGAACTGGCTCTGCTTAATTTAGACACTTATAATTGCATACATAACATCACTTCAAAAAATAACGAAATTCAGCTTACAACCGATGCTAGTGCCTCCTGGCAGAAAGTGTCAGTAAGTCCCGGTGCTTACAAAATCGAGGATTTGAATAAATTTCTCAAATCAGCGATAGATGGAAATGGTGACAACAAGGATGCCATTACGATTCTCCCGAATCGAAACACTTTAAGAACCAACTTGATAATTACCGAACCAAATTACGGAATTTCTTTTTCGGGTGACAAGAGTTTGGCTCTAGTCTTGGGGTTTGACTTAGACAACTACGTCAGTAGTTGTGAAAGTCAAAATACCATCGACATTATGAGTGTCGATATCATCGGCATATCTTTCCTAAACAACGATACTCAGCCCACTTTATACTCCTTTTATCCAAATTCTCCTCCCAGTTTTAAAATCATAGAGCCCCCGCATAACTTAATTTACCTCCCGTGACTATAAAGTTAATCAGATATATAAGAGTTTGGCTCACGTCTCAGACCAACGAGCCGTTGGATTTAAACGGAGAGACGCTAACGGTGCATCTTCATATGAGAACTAAAAATTAAATAAAAAAAAAGATAAAAATGCTCGTGTTTTAAAAAAGGGAAAGGACTCTTTCTTAATTTAAACTCTAATAATAAAAAACAAACTGTTTGACCCCTAGAAACAAATCTTTCATCAAATTCATAACACCATGAAAATGGGGGTAGTAGAAAATTACTTAAAAATCAACGAACCTTTGGTGTACGATTCATCGGTTGAGTCTTTACATCGACCACGAATACAATCCTATTGTTGGTACCAATCTCAACAACATAAATTCAGAAATCCACATACGTGTAGAAAACCAAGATTTATTTCTGCACGTTGCCAACAGTTACCTACTGATTAAAGGGAGGTTTCTGAAGCATGATTACTCGGCTTATGCCAACACTGAAGTAGCCGCGTTGATTAATATTCTCCCATGTTCCTGTTTTCTAATAACATCTAGGTGATAAATAAGTCGATAAGTTAATTTATCCGGTGTTCGGTACTCTGATGAAGGGACTGCTCACTTACGGTTCGGCAGCGCAACCGGCTTCTGGGTGCTGGACAATGCGGCTTCAGTCGCGGCCGAACTAACCAATAATTTTGGATTCAAACAGCAGCACGCATCCATCATTGTTGAAACAACTCCCAAGGGAAGCTTTACATTTGCCATCCCTCTGAAACACGACATGGGATTTTTCGAAAATTATGATAAGCTAATCTACGTAACTAAACATGTGCTCACACTCATGCGAGAGAGCGACACTAACACCATCTTCAAAGCAGTGGCCATGGCCAATGCAAAGTCGTTCGAAATAGCATTAGCTGACAGGTTTCCTATGTCATGGCCGCGGACCAGCAAAAACTTAAATTCTACAATCTCATCGACCACGGAGCAACCGTGGATTTTGATGGTTTTCGTCGTCGTTTCCATCTTCCGCATGACATTGTGCGTCAATTGGGCGATAAGTCTGTCCTCCTGTCCGGTGTTTTTCAATTTTTGCAGGAGGTACAGATGTATGACAAGATTTAGGTTAGGGGTTTGAATAATATCTCTGTAATGTGTGGTGCAGTGGCAACCCGGACAACTGCACTGTGACTGAGGTTAGCGCTAATGACCAAGCTGTCGACGCGCCATTAAGCCTCACCCCCCCCCCCCCCGTGGATTTAGAATTTAGGCACTGGCATTACGATAGCTGCGAGCTCCATCAAAATACCAGCTTCACTTGGAGCGTGTTGACTTCGTCTGCGGTCGAAAATCATACTTGGATAGTTCTATCTTTTCAAACTAACAGGCAGGACTCTTTAGTCAATAACCAGGCCATGTTCGGAAACTACAGTTTGCAAGATGCTCATGTGACTCTTAATTCCGAGCGCTATCCGTTTCTCGATTTGAACTCCAATTTTGTGACTGGAGAGTACGCTTGTCTCTGCAGAATGGCGTAGCAATTTAGGCAGATGTGCTACGACACCAATGACTTAAGTTACGACTTGCTTCAGTTTAAGAAAGTCTATCCCCTCGTGGTGTTGGATTGCTGCAAACAGTCCGAGAGGCTTCAATCTGGAATTGTGGACGTACAATTCAAACTGAAGTTTAGGGCGCAGTGCCCGCTAACACTACTAATCACACCCTGCTCATCGGGGACAGGAAAATGAATCTAAAGTTGGACAGAGGCAAAGTCGAAGTTGTTTATTAAACAATAATAATGATAATATTAATAAAAAAGACAATATTGCGCTCAAAACAAGATCACGAAAAGAAAGGCGGCATTTTGCCTTTGGCATTGTTAGGACCGATTTTTTTATGTATTGGAGGGTTGGTGGGAGGGACTTCTGGGGTGGTGTTTACCGTAAAAAAGGCACAAATTCCGGCTGAACTCGTGAGACATCACAAGCAAGTAGAAGGTTATGGCTCGAAAAAATTTAAGCAAAAAACAAACCAAAAAAAATTACCCCATGGCAGAGGTCTTTACTAAAGCCACCCATGATTTAATCTACTTTGATAAACCTTTAACGAACTTTAATTTAAACGAATTGGCTATAGTGATGAAAATTCTAAAATTTAGAGTTACTGTTAGTAAAGACACGCTTTCTTTAAAACTTAGGTCTACTGGTGAAATTGGAATCGTTAACTTGCAAGATTTCCACGATGGAGACGGAAGTCATTGGGTCGCCTATCCAACTGTTTCAGGAGAACCCTGTTATTTCGATAGTTTTGGCAACATGGGCCCTCCCTGATCCATGGTTAACTACTTTGGACAGGGAATTAAATACAATTACTAACGCGTACAAAACTTTGACCAGATATGGTGCGGTCAATTTTGCTTATTTTTTCTAAGCGCCTTCTCTAAGACCTGTAATTACGAAGCTGTTTTAGACAGGATAAAATGAGTTAAAAAGTTACGTATAAATCTAACTGGAAATAAATGTCTTCTGTTTGAAAATCTTTGAGCATGTGTACCGCGACGTCCGAATTTTTTTATATTTTGTAAGGAATGTTGAAAATGCTAGTTTTTGACTGCTCGTCCTTTATTTTAGTAATCAAAAAGGTTTTCGTTCCTGCTTTACACTTAGCAACGAGTTCTATGCGGGGGATTGACCATCCTGAATGTTATTGGTGTCGACGGCCACTTACGGTCTGGCACTTCCTTGTTGATTGTCGCTGATGGTGTTCGCCGTCGTTTCCATCTTCCACATGACATTGCGCGTCAATTGGGCGATAGGTCTGTCCTCCTGTCCGGTGTTAACCAATTTTTGCAGGAGGTACAGATGTACGACAAGATTTAGATTAGGGGATTGAATAACATCTCTGTAATGTGTGGTGCAGTGGCAACCCGGACCACTGCACTGTGACTGAAGCTGGTGCTAATGACCAAGCTGTCGAAGCGCCATCAAGCCTCAATCCCCCCCAGTTCTATGCTTGGATCGCTGCAGTATAAAATTGCTATACGAATTAAACCGGAACTAGTACTTATGAAGCTTGAAAAAGGTCCTGAATTTACGAACCTGTCTACTTCTTGAGCCTGTAGGCTTTTCATGCTGAAACTGAATAGCATGAAACAGTTTTCATGCACAAATTTCATCGTAGCTAGGAGTAAAGGGAGGAAAGTTCCACTGAGAGAAATGGAACCAGG
>JAHWFP010091267.1:0-10788 GCA_023313725.1 Lithobius niger | reverse complement strand
GGGGGGGTGGTTGTTCTCTTCCCACCTTTTCCCTCTGTCGATACCATCCCCCTGCTCTGCTGCAGGCCCTGGTCCCATTTCTCTCAGTGGAACTTTCCTCCCTTTACTCCCATACCTTCCGTTTCCTCTTTCCCCCATTGTTCATTCCACACTCCCTGCTTGACACTCCTCACTGTAAGTAGAATAATTAGTGAAGTTACCTTCCTCTTTGTGAATTTTTGGACCATTGCATTTATTATTTACTTTTAATGTGTTTTTAAACATTCATTTGTTAATATATTTGTTATTTTAGTGCCAATGCAGTTCATCCAAATGCCATTTCGGCCATACCCGTTATGTACAAATGTAAGGTGTTTTAATTAATTTTTACTCTTATTTTTTACCATCCTCTGATGAAGGTATCGCGTGCTTGCCACATTGATACCGAAATATTAAGGTTTTTGTTTTTATTTGCTTGTGCTGCTGGCTACAGTGTTTTTATCCCAATTCTCCATACTGCACACACAACTTTGTTTCTATCAATAAATATATTTACAAAGAAATATAGGTAAACCTCAAGATGACTCAACCATCCTGGCAAACAAATATCTCCAATCTCTTGCAAAAAACTTGCTGAAAGTTAAGAACGATAAAGGTATAAAGCCTAACGATGGTGTAAAGTTTTCCTTGTCTCCTTCCATAGAGTTTAATGATTTAAAGGGTTCGGGGACTTCCGTTTCAAACGAAAAATCAAAATATTAAGGTTGAATTTTTCCCATCAATCCGGAAACTCAAAAACTGTTGAAAAATCTTAAAACGTTTATCTGTAAAAAACTAGAAGTCGAGTTTGAGGATCAGATACCCGTATCCTTGACTACATTTAATTCTCCTAATTCTATGCACACGGCATCTCCCTGTTACTCCACTTGCGAAAAGGCAAGTTACTGTGATAAACCGCTCTGTCTGAGAACTTGGGTGTACAAGGATATTCATAAAACTAAAGGGAAAGACTTAACAAAAATATTATTGACTAGCCGTGGTTAACTTGCCATCTTATAACACTATAAACTTGACGGAAGTCACCGGGAAAATTACTGCAGTGTACGTTACCAACGATACTGCCAGCAACGTGAAATTATAGCACAACGTAGACTTTGAAGTGGCCCATTCCGATACTTCCAACGACAAATATTCTGATGAAGACTTTTGGGTTTAGTATCTCTGTAAACATAAAATTATGTGTAAATAAAAAAACATAATGGAAATTAAAAACAACGACTTTTCGCGCCTAAGAAAGAACCTAAAAATCAGCCATTTCTACCTTCAAATATCAGATGTTTAATTATAGGGCCTGCAAATTGCGAAAAAAAAAACTAACTTACTGTTTAATTTCATCTGTAATGAAAGATTGCTCGACTACGAGTGGTTTTTTATTTACAGTAAAACTTTATGTTGGCCTAAATACAAAGCTTTGAAGTCTATATATGCTTAAATTGAGGAATAAATTGGACGGGATGTCGCCTTTTTTCACAGTTCTCAAATAGATTTAATTCCGCCCAAAGAACTTGACCCAAAATTTCGAAACCTTATTCTTTTTGACGATTGCCTTTTGGACAAACAAAAGAACATTGAGCGCTATTTTGCCCAAGGCCGTCATTCAAACGCCGTTGTTTTTTTTATTGCAGTCAGCATAAACACGAGAATCCTAAACAAGTAGTTAAAGACAACACAAATTTATTAATCTTTTGCCCGGTGGATGAGTTAAATTTGAAACATGTTTACGAAAATCACATTGGCCCTGACATGGAATTTTCGGACTTTAAAACATTGTGTCATAATTGTTGGAAAAGGCCTTATGGGTTTTTATCAATAAACAAAACGTTAAATGAGGGGAGACACAAACATTCATTTTTACCTATTAAACAAAAGAATGGAGACAAAACGAGAAATCGCAAAACTCAAAAGACGTTTAACTAAGAACATTTTAAATTGACGTTTGGGGAGAGAGAGCAAGAAGAATCGCTACAAGAATTTTTTAAACCGGTAGTAAGCACCCTGAAACCGAGATTGGTCCTCGGTGCAGTCACGCAAACTAAGTCGATTAAAAACACTCTAGCCACGCATACTACACCGGTTAAAATTTACAAAGAGGAAGAAGGTGACGAGGATGATTACGGATCATTGGGTTTATCACTGTCCCCTGCAATTACTCCTAGTCAGTAAACATTGTCGATCCCCTCTCAATATCAGTCTCGCCGAATATTCAAGTCCGGCTGAAGCTCCTATAATGTGAATTTCTCTTGAGTCCAAAACCGAACTACAACTACAACCACCGGTCCTAAACTCACCCCTTCATATTCCGCAGTACAAGCTAGACGCATTTCTACTTCCCCTGAGCTTCCTAACATCACCACTCTAAGGTCCCTCGATAGTTTTTTACCTGGTCAGAATATTGAAGAAACTGAAAAAATATTTCTTGATAAAATTTTTCGAAAATCCCAAAGACACTGACCCAGTATTCGGGTAACAGTATGAGAAGAAAAAAGGTAAGCTGACCTTCGGTAATAAAATGGTTAAAATCTTTGAGAATGACGTAGTGGTTAAGAAGGAGCAATAGGTAAGAAGACGCAGGCTTTGGAACTTGCTAGTTTTTAAAGATTTGAAAGAAACTTTCCTCACGCCGGAAGTTAAAACAGCTTACACGGCCATGTTAAAAAATACTTACTCTATTTATCACAACAATGACCCAAATACTCATAAATCCAAATCTATTCGTAGAGTCTGTTATCAGTCCTATTTGGGAAGACCTTAGGAAAAAAGGAACGGGCACGGTTACAAAAGCGGGTAGCAGAGTCGATTATAAATATTACGATGATCCTAACTACCTGATAAAGAGACTCCAGCATTTGTATAATTCCACTCTGGCAAGCCACGACGGATATAGAAGCGAGATGGTCGAAATTTTATCAGAAATATGCCAAAGACAAATTATAACCGCCCACTAAAAAACAGTGGCTTATCTAAATTTTGGGTTAGGTTGAATAAATAAAAAAAGGTTCCTGAAGTACCCGAAAAAAGTTCCTAAAGTACCCTTCTGGAACAGTTCAAGGGTTCATTCTAAAAAAAAAAAATAAGCCTGAAAATATACCACACAAGACTAATTTACCATAAACAGAGTCTGAGAATTTTCTGTTTTAAAAATTCGGATCACTAAACGTAGTTGAGCAGGTCAAGGAACATTTTTTTAGCTTAAGCTTCCATCAACTAACAGAAATCGTTTGCAACACTTTTCAATTCTACGCCTGTACGAAAATTGCAATATTTTACAACAACCAGTTCTCTAGGCTTGGTCAAAGATCAAATACGTACTTGCTTAATTTTCAAGCATAATCTCAACAGAGACATGAGGGTCATTTCAAGACACTGCCAACATTCAAGCCAGATGAACGATCAAGATGGTTGATCCCACGTCGACACTTGAAAGAATTGAGTAGCGCTGTGTCCATAGAATTAATTGTTTCACGTTCTTCTTCACCCAACATTGTGGCCATGTGAGAATGGTAAACACTGTTGTTTTTAATATTGCCAAATTCTCATATAAAAAGAATACCAAATGCTGCATTTAAAAACCGTTAGTTGTGAAACCAAAATTTGTGAAAACTATTTAAACTTTTGTGCCCTGGTAGGCACAGTTTTATTCTAAGACTTACGCTTTACGAGTTACGGGTAGTAAAGTACCCTGAAGGACACACCCCTAAATGCTTGAAAATGACCTTAAATAAGGAGATTTTTAAAGTAAATGTTTTAATAATGTAGCACTAACAGTTGAGTTGAAAAAAGGTCCCTAATAAAAGTTTGCAAAAGGTCCCTAATTCATCTCTAAAAAATCCCTGATTAAAGTCTGCAAAGAGGTCCCTAATTCATCGCAGTCTGCAAAGAGGTCCCTAATTAATCCCTAAAAAAGGTACCTACTTAAGTCGCAAGGAGGTCCGTAAAAAAGGTACCCAATTAAAGTCTGCAAAAGAGATCCCTAAATCATCCCTAAAAAGGTCCCCAAATAAAGTTTGCAAAGAGTTCCTTAAGTCCTCCTCCCCAAAGGTCCTTAATCATAGATTTGGAGTTTGTTTAATAACATCTCTGTAATGTCTAATGCAGTGCCAAAAGAGGACCACTGCACCGTGACTGAGGTAAGCCTAAGTCACGGTCCCCCCAAAAGTTCCTAATTTAATAACACCTAGTTTTGGAGTTTGTTTAATGACATCACTGTAATGTCTAATGCAGGACCACTACACTGTTGACTGTTAACCCTAATTCACAGTCACACCTAAAAGTACTGTGGTAAGTTGTGTAAAATTAATCTTCATTTTATACTAATTTAATTAATATTATTTTATACTAAAACGATTAAATATTATTAAAGTGTAAACTTACATGAAGCAACTCCAGTCCAGTGTGGCGTCTGACCCTTTCAAAGTCCATTTGGTTTTTTTACTAATCTACACGTGTTTATATACTATTCTACCAGCATGAAAATCTGTTGGATCAAAGTTGGAACCTTTTGAATCTAAGAGTTGGCCAGCCAGACTCCCTAGCAGGAATTAAAAAATTATTCTAGCGCAACAACAACTTTCAAACTGAGCAGACAAATATTTTTGAGATTTCCAATAATTGTTCTATAAATAGATTTTGATGACTCTCTCGTCCAAACAAATTATATATCCTGGTTAAGACTTCCTGGTTCGAGAAAACTTTACAACAAAATAATTTTATATTTTGTTTCGGCTAGAATCAAAATCACTTTTGCTCGGTATACTAATTCGGTTTGACCGTTTGGGAAGCTGAAAGCTGGCTAGTTTATAAACAGCTTCCCAGCCTGCAAAATCTTATTTGCCGGGAATTTTTCAACGGAAACGGATGTCGGAAGGGTAAGTTCACAATGTTTTCTTCATTAAATTATTATAAACTGAACTTTCTGTATGCGTGAGGTAAAAAAATGAATATTTTAAAAACTTAATAACACTTAAAGGCCGTAAATTTTCGTTGAATTGGAAATAATTTAACACTAAGTCTCCATGACGTATGGTGCACTAGACAGATCAGATAATTGAGTATTAGTACTGTACAATACTGTTAAGCGATGATTACTGGTTTAAATGTGAGGATTTACAGTACACTCGCTTAGTTAAAAATTTAAAAAATTTCACTTAAAACGAAAACAAAGTGTGCTGTGTTTTTAAATGTTGTAGTACTTACTAGACAGATCAGCGAGTACACTCACACCTAACAAAATAACGCATTTTAATTGTTTAAAAAGTCTTTTATTTAAAATTTAATCACTGGTCTTCAATTCAGCACGACGTAATAATTTATTTTTCCGTGCTTGCAATGTGTTAAGTCACTATTTTAGTAACAAAATCACAGCGTTTTCAGAAGAAACATTTTTTTTAGTGACGCCATCGTGACTGAGTGGTGAGAGAGCTCAGCCTGGTAGCTGGAGTTTTGCAGATCTGGTCGAACTCTTGGAAAGGGGACCTTGGCAAAGTCCCCTCCAGGACTGCCAGCGAGAATAGCGTGAGAAACTATCATACTCCTTCAGCGGCAGTGGGATGTATTCTGGCTAATTCTAGACAATCTTTCGGCCCCGACGATGATCGGAGGTTTCCCGGATCGAATCCCCGGGATGGCACCTCCCTTTACCAGATATTTCTTCTCTAAACATCTGGTAATGTTCAAAATTGAACCGGTTTAGCCATACAAGCATTAATTGTATCGGCTGACTGAAGGCTCGTCAAAATTTCTATAAAAAAATCATCTGATAGAATTGTTTCGTCAATATTCGTTTTTAAATCCATAGCGTTCTTTCGCAATAGGCCGTTAGTCGCTCTAGAGGTCAGTGGTACCAAGCCTACAATTTACAAGCCTTTCACTAATTGTAGGTTAGTGGTAAACCAGGAGCCAATGAAGCGAAAACAAAACAAAACAAAACAAAACAAACACGTTAATTTTTTCCTAGTAAAACTTAAAGACAACAGCTGTGCAGACATTAGAATTCCCCAAGAAACTTAGTGAAATGTTGCTTAACACAAAAAGATGAAATCAGCAAATAGCAAATAGGCCTATCCTGCCGCAATGTTCTCTTTCCACAAGCCCACAGAACAAACTGCCTCTTCCCCTAAAAAATACTCAATATTGATGAAGTGATAATTGTGTGTTTTGGATACAGTTATCTCCCCCCTCCCCCATCCCTTTCTTTAAAAAAGCGCAAGAGTTATCCCAAGCTATAAGAGGCTAACTAAATACCTTTTATAGTCAGGAAACGACCAAAATGTAACCATTTGTGTCAGGAAATGAAAAAAATTTAAAATTGTTTAAACATTTTTAAACCTAGTGGTTTAAACAATTGTTTATAATTGTTTAAAAAGTTGTTAAAAAATTAATCAGTTTTCCCCAATTCCCTATGTCCCCGTTCCCCCGACCTTCACAAAACAAGTCGTCAACCAACACTTTCTCAAGCAAAATTTTAAATTAAGCATTTCACTTGAAAATCCATCTGTGTAAAATTTTTTTCCAGTTTTATACTGTTTTTCCCCGTTCCTTTCCCCACGACCTCTGGCAAGCAAGTTGGCAACAAACACTTTCTCAAGCAAATTTTATATCCACGACAAGTTTTCAAGAATAGTTTTCTGTGCAATGATGTATTGAATAAATGGAAAATTGTCAGCGAGTTAAAACGAGAGGAAGATTTCTAGTGAAACAGATTAGTCAGTAAAATGTGAATCAGTACTGCAGGATTTACTCATTCGACTGACAAGCATTATAAAATTTTTTTAAACGAAGATAAAATAAAATAAAATAAAATAAAATAAAATAAAATATTATAAAATAAAATAAAATAAAATGAAGATAAAATTAAAAAAAAAACTTAAAAGAAAAAGACGAACCCAAAGCTAGGTTCATTTCGACGCAATGTAGCAGACAAAAGTGCGGAAATATTCATGGGTTGGTTAGAGTTACTGAATACACGTTCCCTGCCAAAACTAATGGATAAGACTGCCCAGCAGTGAAGCCGACATTTTCACTGTCCATATTTCATTGTCCGTGACTGTACAACTTTGTAATTCACTTTTGTGGTGCATCTTGTGCGGTTTGGAAGATAGAAATTGGATGACCTTGAATGCTGTTTTCAGGGTCACTGCAAATTTCTTCATTGGCCTAGCCATACCTGACTTACATTGCAAATATGTCTTCAGAATTAGGATAGGACCACTATAATGGCAGTTATTTGCGTGTTACCAGACTTTTGCCTCACCCTGTATATACGAAAATGAACGAAAATCTAGCCGCGAAACAATCAATCAACAATCAGCAACAATGCCGCAACAATGCGTGATGTCATTGATTGTTGACAGATTTTTTCGTGGAAGCTTCGAACTTTTCAGGAACGTGTGCCAACAATGTATTGGGGACAACGGTTATTGTGAGTGGCAATATCTGAATAGCTTTTGTTTGAGTGTCCACGTTGGGCACCATAAAGGCGCATTGTGGTTACCACAGCCTATGAGTATGGCGTTCGCGGTGTTCTCACGTTCGGCGTTGGGGGAAGGCCTCCTGGTTTTTGTTGGGCTACCCACCGGTTTGCCTAGGGTCCCCCCCCCCCCCACTTGTTCCCCACGCCGCAGTTGGTGGAGAGTTGTTGAGGTACACATGTCAGACGATGTGGCGAGACACAGTGTGGGGAATTCGTGTAAGACAGAGTATTTAGGCATAGTGCAAGTTAGGTTAAGTACTTTAGTAATGAGCAAGTGCCTTGTACGCAGTGTTGGCTCAATAAACATAACGTAACATCTGAATAGCCCTCATTCAAGAATGAGGCACATGCAGTTCACGGGTGGGGAAGCTGTTGGAGTTACTTTATGGGTATTTAAATCCAATACCACAGAATACCCGTTTAGCAGTTAAATTAAACTACATTATGCAAAAGATACGAATAAGATTAAATACTAAAGCAAATGCATTTGACAGAACCTTGTAGCGGGAATGGCTAAGGTTTCTTCAAGCCATTGCCGATTAAGGAGAAATCGCGTGTCTGACCTTCTGGCTCATTGCCAGTTTAGGCGCATGCCAGAAAGGGGAAAGGCTTCTTCAAGCCAAGGCCAACTGAGTAGTGGATACAAATTGCATGTCTTCCCTGCTGGCTCAATAACAGTTCAGGCACATACCAGAAAGAAAATGCCTTTATCGTGGCTTTGATAAAATAATATTCAGCGAAGTTGAATTAACTAGCTTGGAGATGAGAAACGAAACACACATCTTCTTTCCCAGATGGCCTTATGATAAGACGTGGCGTACGAAGATAGTTACAACATGGAAAATCGTTGCATGCCCCATTCAGTATACGAGCCATTTTTATTATACGCTCCATTCAATACACAGCAGGAATCAGGTTGGTAGAGGATGGTCCATAATTACCAAGTAGGCATGCGTGGTTCAGTAGTGTTCTCAGTGGTATTATGGCTGACAATCTGAACAAGTGGCGCATGTAGCTCTTGGGTGGTCGGACTGTGGAGTGGTGATGGTTATTGTTTGTTTATGAACTGAAGCCTTACGAAAAACACCTTATATACTCTGTTCCTTTGCTTGATCGTTTTAGACGTGGAATGTCTATCAGCAGCATAAGAGTTGACGCATGAAAGCTCCTCGAGCGTAGTGAGACTACGTGAAATGGGCTAGCGAAGCGAGCGATGCTAGTCATCATCATAACTATTCGAAACGTGCAGTTGGTTTGTATACGTATATATACCTCTTCTCTGTAAGTAGGAAGGCTAAAAATGTGAAAAAGATGTTGAAAGACAGGAAATTAATCCGGATTTCGTTTAGGCACATTTTCGTGGTTCTAGATAACAATTTTACCCTCGAAAAAACCGAAAAACCCCTTTTGGACCATTGTTGAAACTAATTTTTCGGAGTTGATTGTTAGATTCAAAATGTCAAATTTTAGGCTTAAGGTAGTCGGATTGGTGACCCAGTAGCGGTAGGCTCGTTAATAAATCAAATCAAATGAAATTTTCCTGTTGGGAGGATGGGACATAATTGTTGTGAGTGGGAGTTTCCGAATAACCATCATCCAAGAATGAGGGTCGTGCAGTGCACGGGTAGGTAAAACTGGAAGTTGCTTTATAGCTATTTAAACTTCAATAACACGGAATACCCGTTTAGCAGTTAAATTAAATAACATTTTGCAATGATACGAAAAAGATTAAATATTAAATACTAAATTACGTAAAGCAAGTACATACACTGACAACAGAAAAAGGGTGTAAAGAATATTTTACGTCTGCAGTTGTAATGCTTCAAATCGAAGGAACTGATCAATAGTGTATACCTAAAGCCATTAGCTGGTTCTCTCCTTATTTGCAGTTAACAACGAGCAGTTTTGGCGATGAGTTAGTTCCTTCTGTGGGCCTACCTTACGTTCAAACTGCACTATATGGTTGGTTTACTACGTTAACAAATCCTGGCAAGGTGTTTGCTGCAAGTGTGGCAAAATACGAGCAGCTTTGGGTACGAGTTACTTTCGAACCGTTGCGTTTTCACTTGAGGACAACAACAAAAAATTCTTAAAATTAGTGAAATAAGAAAACCCATGTAAAATGTAGTACGAACACAAATTACAACTGATGTGTGGTTAATAGTGACCGGCTCTGGCGTTGCTTATACTTTGTAGCTTATGCAACACAATTTATTTGAATTAAAATAAAAATTGTCTTTCTTCCACATAGATAACCTTAACAGTTGAAAAGGACGTTAATTCCACAATTTTCCTTTTTACAACAGAGATCAGGTTGTAAAATTAGTAGCGGGGTAATTGTGACAAAATACACGTCAACAAAACCTCATTTGAAATTAATCGGGTGAATCTTATTAAATGTGCTGAATGAGTATAAACAAAGAGAAAAGAAAGAGTAGGAGCAGTAACTTTTTGTTTTTGAACTGAAACCTTACGATACGGAAAACTGCTTACTACGTTGATAATTTGACTGTTTGTTTTTGGTGTGGAATTGACCGTCTTCGCATAAGTGTTGCAACCAAAAAATATCATTGAGCGAAGCGAGACGCGGCCGAATGAGCTAGCGTCAGCGAGCGACACGGCTAGTAACCATTAATAACGTACGGTCGGTTTGTTTGTTTATATGTACGTCTTCTCTGAAAGAAGCAAGGTTAAACATATGAGAAAGATGTCAGAAGACAAGAAATTAATCCGGATGTCGCTTAGACGTATTTTTGAAGTTCTAGAAAAAAGATTTGCCCTCGAAAAACAAAAAAAAACCCTATTTGAACCATTGTTGATATGAATTTCTCGAAGTGATTGTTAGTTTTGGAACCCAACATGGCGCGACCAGTAAGGTTGGCGTTGTTGGAGATGAAGAAGTCGGGACTCCTGACTCAGAGGGAGATCACCAGTGGAGTTGTATCAGTGGGAAAGTACCGTGAAGTGTGGAAGATAGCAGAAGGCTTGGGTCTGGACGAGTTGGACTGGAATTTGTACGGTATAGATGCAAGGGAAGGTGAGGAAGATTTAGAGTTGGGACTATTGACTCAGGATGTAAACAATGAAGGGTCAAACAATGCTAACAATTTAGGGGTGACCAGTGTTGCAAACGAAGCGGACAGTCAGGAGGCTCAGCATGCAGGATTAAGAGGAACAGTGACTGACGGTATTTATCGTCGTGGGGCAACCGGGCCTTCTTCAAAGGCATCCTATGTGGAAGCTTTAGCCTCAAAGGACAGTGCTGCTGCAGGTGTTACAGA
>JAHWFP010091197.1:12202-31230 GCA_023313725.1 Lithobius niger | reverse complement strand
AGTAAGTTGCAGTCATCAACAGTACCAACGTCCGCCATAGTCTTTTTTACAATAAACAAAGAAACAGAATGGAGCCCACAATGTGTTTTTTCGTTCAATACTAATATCTACAGGTAATTTATGTTTCTTCAATAGGTTTTTGTATTCGCCGTTTCGTTTTCTTGATTTCACATGTATTATGCAGAATCTTCTGCGAACGAAAAAATATCCCTTTGTGTTGCAGCTTAAACACATAAATAATATACAAAAATTAAAAAAAAGTGATATAAATTCAATTCCTTGCGGGACCCCAAAGTGTACAACTGTAGTACCGCTGACAACTCAAATTTGAACTCTTTCATGTAAGCTAAACTATTTTGTTTGTCTTTTTCTACCATTCGTCGAACCCAATAGAATTCAAGTTTATCAGTCTTGTCATGAAATGCAGCACCGAATGCTTTCATTAGCTTAAGAATATGTATGCTTGAAGCATAGCCACACGTGCATTAAATTGCTTCGGCTGATTTAAGGCTCAAAAGAAATTATAAAAAAAGGTTTATAAAGTAACTATGAGTTTTACATTTTATGTTCATGTTGTTAATATTGTAAATAATTGGTGAATCTGTTAGTTTGCGGTTTGTGGGATGTAGCTAATCACTTTCGTTTTGCTAATATTTACTGTCCGCTGCCAGTCTTGAGTTCGCCACAGAACGAAGATAGATAATCGATTGTACGTTTTTGGTTGCAGAGTGCCTTGTTGGTATCCAAGATGGTTAAAAAAAACAATGGCGGCCGTTGACTAAAGCCGCCCCCTCCAGGAAGACTTAGCCGCTCATAAAATACTTGCAGGACTCAAGATACGCCGCGCGCACAATAAGTCTCTTATCTAGAGCCAACAGGATTTTAGTTATATTTTTTCACGCATCCTTTGTAGAAATGTCCTTTTGAAAGCCATATTGTTTACAATATAAATATTATATTTTTCAAGACAGTTAAAAAGTTTATAGTTTTCATTGCTTTCTCGACAATTCATTAAAAAAATGGTAGGCGGACAATGGGTCCCTTGTTTTTTGTTTTTTTTTACATCGCTGTGATTTTCTTTTTTAAATATTTGCTTTACAGCTGCCACTTTTTAAGGACCAGGAAATATTCCAAATGAAAATGGTAGACTTTATTATATGTATCAAGATCGTAGTCAAGTTATTTTAGTTATTTTAACGGCGTTGACCGTTAAAATAACTGCAGTCGGGTTCAGAGCATTCGCCGAACATCCAAGATGCCAGTGACGTTTCCAATCTCATTTTCCGTCAATGCAGTTAGGAGAATTGTATTGACAATATGATTTTTTGTGCATGTTGTTTTAAGTCTGCATTTCGATAAAATCTTCCCCGCCATTTCAGCACAAATGATGGTGAAAAAAAAAAGTTATTAAAGCCATTAGCATATTAGTTTGTACCGTCCCATATAGTCTTACAACCAACAATCATTTCGTCATGGTAATACTCATTTTTGTTTCGTTCAATACCAGTCATCTCCTTCAAAATTTGCCAGTCGTTTGATATCATGACTTTAAAATTTCTCGTGAGAGAAGCTTTTTTGGGGGTTAAGTAATTGCTTTACCCAGAATTTGTTTATACGCTTGAAATTCTTCCTTCATTTGCTCACTGTTTCGGATTATTTTTCATTTGTAATGGTTTTTAGCCCTGTAATGGAACGGCTGCGACGGGTTGGAACAATCGATTAAAAGGGCCCAATAAAATTTCGTTACTTTGAAACCCTAATGTGCTTACTAGCGTAGCGGTTAGTGTCCGACAACCAGGGTCGTTGACGGGGGTAGGCATCTTTTCGTTATCTTCTCAGATTTATTTAAGTGAACCCGAAATAGTTATGATAGCCATCCTTGGCTACAATGATACAACCCAATTCACAGCGCCGCAGCTAGCCTTTTTTCAAAGGGGGAGGAGAGGGGGGGGGGAAGGTTTGCAAGGGTTAAATGTAGGGCCCACCAAAACGAAACAATTTCGGGTTCATGGTTATGGACGGGCCTGGAATCTTTGTAGATCCGCTGGCTTAGATTCGATCTTATTCTTGTTTACAAGATCCTTCGAGGTTTGATTTCGGTCGACCTGCCCTTTTTCGATGTCTCTACACACACACACACATGCAACCATTGGCCACCGATGGAAATTGATGGCTCAGGGCTCCCATCTTGAATGTCGAAAAAAAATTTTTTTCTGTCCGCATTGTACCAGTGTGGAACTCACTTAGCGCTGAAACAGTAAATATGGACACCGTATCTGGATTCCGTAGAATGTTGAAGACTCAATCCTTGGAAAAGTTTTTGAAGAGGTTTTAAAAAACATTTTTTAAACCTTTTGCTGTTATGCCAGCTTTTTTATACATCCCCCTCTCGTGTTTCGTTAAGGCCCGGTGTAAGTGGCTCACCACCCTTCCGGTAGCCCTCCACATGAATGTGGGAAATTGCTACATTATTATATTGTTATTGGCCGGCTTTAAAGTAGTTTTAGGTAAAAATTTTGAACTTCTGCTTTGAATTGTGAGTTTCCCCCTATCTCCTGGGCACCATTTGCATCCCCCCCCCCCCCCTTAATTGCGGCACAGCCAGTTCACAGTATGTTCGTACATTTTACCGAAACAAGAATATGGTGCCAAATCGACGTAAAAACTGTTCACCCAAGCAGAACGTCAACCACATGAATTTACACCACCATGTCAACATTTTAATTAGCTAAATTATTCGATAATCCGACAAGGGTGATGTATGTGACTTGTCTTAAATGGAGAGATTTAAATTTTCCGTCAGAATTATTCTGCCTTTATTTTCTTTCTTTCTTTTGTGTTTGTGACGTCTAACACTTGAATAAACTATCCCCAAACTTATGGGAGTTTGCATTTTTTTTTTTTTTTTTAGTCTTTATCGTAGTCTACCAGCGTGTTCTGCGTGTAGAGCGTA
Organism: Lithobius niger; assembly: GCA_023313725.1. Taxonomy (NCBI): domain Eukaryota; kingdom Metazoa; phylum Arthropoda; class Chilopoda; order Lithobiomorpha; family Lithobiidae; genus Lithobius; species Lithobius niger. The sequence continues at coordinate 28,277 of JAHWFP010091197.1, read as the reverse complement.
AAGAGCGCACAAGATTTCATTTAAGCATATCTTCCTAGAGCCACAAAACGACTGTGAAATTGTGGTTGTCGTGGTTCGACGACGAAGCTAAGATAACGACGTCGTTTGGTCTAAGATAATGACATCGTTTGGTTTTAATGAGTCAAGTCACGTCAATCCGCAACGGTGAAATACTGAATGTTTAAAATAATTTGTGTATGGAGTAAAGCCCTAACCAGACTGGCTGCTCGCGGCTGCACGCCGGCGTAGTATGGTGTAAAAAAGACTTCAATATTCGTCCTTAACGCAACACCAACCACACGATTGCTGCAATGTTGACCTTGTAGGCACGTAGTTACGCATAGTTTCGCACGAAATTTTCTTCTGTCTGGAGAGGCCTTAAGAGTTCGTGTAGACCGAAATACTCGAACATGAAATAATCCCGAGGCCGAGGATCTTCAGTTCTTCACCCTGCACCACCCATGTGAACAATGTGTAAAAAGTAACTTGACCCAGCACCTTGGATATTACGTGGAAATCACACCTCCTTTATATTTTGTGACATTCGGGATAGTTTACAAGTGTCAATAGTGGGATCGACTTACATGGAGAAAACCATCAATCAATTTAAAAATGCATCAAGCCAAAAAGGAAAAAAGTACCAAAACACAGTCTCTAAACACAGTTCTAAGGCCTAACGCCTGCATTCCGAAAACCGATCATGGCGAAAATATTTAGGGACACGAATAGACGGCAAAGATAAACTTACAGTTTGGCAACTTGAATCTTACACAATCCCAATATCAGTGGAGGTCGGCCCCATCATCACTACATAAGTAAACAGGAGTAAACAATTACAAACAAAAACGTCAAGTGTGCCGTAAGAAATGGGTTATATGATTGAATTTTCACTTGTTAAAATGTACACGGATAAAAATTGATGATTTTTAATTGAAATAATCAAATGTATACAATTGGGGAAAATTGCATCTGTTTAAGTGCTGTAGTGCTTTACGTTTAAATATATGATTGGTAAAGCACAACAGCACTTAAACAGGTGCAATTTTCTCAATTGTACATTTGATTATTTCAATTAAAAATCATCAATTTTTTATCCGTGTACATTTTAACAAGTGAAATTCAATCATATAACCCATTTCTTACGGCACACTTGACGTTTTTGTTTGTAATCCGTGTACCTTGTTTACGACATAACAAGTGCACGAAGAATGAATCTGGAGTTTGCCGAGTGGCATTGTTCTCTAAATACAATGGTTAAAACAATGTAAAACAATCAAAGTGATCGTTTAGGGTCCCGTAACTCCGGAATGGGTCGACCAATCGAAAAAGTGGTCCATGTAAGGTTGAAGTTCTGGCTCAGATCATGTTTCAGATTTTCGGTAGGTGCAGTAGTTTTTTCTGAAACCGTGTCACACAAGAACAAGAACAAGCACAAGAACAAGAACCAGAACAACAACAACCACAAGTGAACAGTTTTCAAATTTACGTGTGGCTCCCTAAAACTTGCACGGAATTGCATAAAGGTTGGTGTAAAGTCAGGAAAAGTTGCTATCTACTATCTGGCCAAGTTTGGTCAAAATATATTGAATAGAAACGGAGAAATGAATAGTTTTAGTTTTGCTGGAGAGAGGACTTCAATCATATATGTATACATGGCTATCGCCGTGTATGATAACAACACAAGTACAAGTTCATCACGGCATCGCCGTCCTGCTCAGCGCCCAAAAACAAAACGTCTTCCTCGGACTCGGTCGGGAGAGAAGAGAAAAAGAAAGGAAAAGATTAACCCCAACACTAACTTGGGTACTTAATATACGCAAAAGAACATAACGTAATAACTATTAACATTTGCGTACTTACGTCACAACACCAAATCTGACATGTCAATACGGCGTAGAGAAAAAACACCGCCGAAAGAACATCTGCCCCAGGGACAGCCATGGGTTAAACGTACATCGGCTTGTGGCACGCCAGTTGGCAAAAACCTGCACGCCACCGGCGCATCACACCCGGTCATGCCCCTGCCACAATCATGAGGATAGTGAAGAGCACCTGATGTTAAACGACGCAGCCTCGGCTAATAAATCCCGAAGTAACGGCCCAAACCAAGTTACAAACAAGCCACTAAACAAGAAGTCCAACAATGACCCTCTGGACCAAATTCTCCACTAGGCCTATCCACTACTTACAAAATTAAAACAGCAGTAAAAAATCAGGCCTGAAAAATGAAAATTAGGCCTAAAATCACGTTACCACGACAACGTAAAAGTTGCTACGAGTCGCTGCTGACTTCACCAACAGCGTCTCTCCAGTCACTTCCCTACTACGCACGTTACGTTGTAACACTGAAACTGTGTGCCCGGAGGCGCACCATGTTGACAAAATGAATAGGCTTACTATACAATCCACATTTCCGTTAGCTCCTACTTACGAAATTAAAGCTGTAGGTAAAAATTAGGCCTAAAAGCTGGCAATTACGCCTAAAAAAAAACTATCAATTAACCGCGTAATGGGCATTACACAAAAACGAGGCGCGTTCCCGTTTCACGCGAAAACAAGGGAAAAACGCGACACATATACGCCTATATTTCTGCTGGTAGCAAAACAATTTAGGTCGCTTTTAAAATGTCATTGTTAACTGTTTCGTTCAGGTCCGTAAACTTGTTCGGTATAGGGCACAGTCCACGACTTGGCCACACCCACTCCCCTCCATTTCCTCCAGTCCACGGTTAAATAAAATAATCGGCTAAAATTTAAACGTTTTTACTGGGTTGGCTCAGTTTTAGTCTTCTGTACAGCCGTAACGACTGAGAAGACTATTGCAACGACTTTGTCCGTCTGTCCGTCGCTTTTTTTAACCTCCCAGCGGTACCAGATAGAGACGACCAAAGTTTACAACGTTAGATTCAGGATCAAAAATTCGTTAAATAACATGACAAATTAAAACATCGTTACTTCCTTATAGCTAATAGACTTCTACGACATAACTAAATTAAATAATAACATTTGATCGTCGAATTGAAATGCTAAGGATAACACTCAGCCATAAAAACAAAAGGATTTTAGCTTCGTTTAAAATAATCTCGTCGCATTGTTGCATGAATGAATAGGCTTACCGTCGAACCAAATTCTCCATTAGGCCTATCTACTACTTACGAAATTAAAACAGCAGTAAAAAATCAGGCCTGAAAAATGAAAGTTAGGCCTAAAATCACGTTACCACGGCAACGTAAAGTCAACAACAGTGTCTCTCCAGTCACTTCCCTACTACCATTGATCTATATTGGATACGTTGCACGCTACGTTGTAACACTGAAACTGTGTGCCCGGAAGCGCACCATGTTAAAAAAAGGAATAGGCTTACTATACAATCCAAATTTCCGTTAGCTGCTACTTACGAAATTAAAGCTGTAGGTAAAAATTAGGCCTAAAAGCTGGCAATTACGCCTAAAAAATCACGCATTTCTGTGGTTACTGCTTTTAGATTATATAATAGAGACAGCTGTTGCAATGCGTGATAGAGGTTTGCGCCTCACCATTGGTAGTGGCGGAACTGTACAGAAGACCGGCTTCAGGGTCGGGAGGTGAGGGCCGCCGACTTTGTAACACCCGGAGTCATCCAGGTGTTTACGGCCCTGATTTTGTTGCAACTTGGCAGCGCTGAAAGAAGCATTCAAGTGCGATTATGCAACGATTTCGTAGCTAAAAATTAGAAATAACCTGACATTTCAACATGGAGTCGGTTTTGGCTCTGGAAGTTCAGAAGCGTATGGCAGTTTAAACTTCATGAGGAATTCTTTATCTTATTGTCCTGGCTTGATACGACCGAGCACTTTTACCAATTACACGTCATACATAGCTATGCAGCTAACGTTGTTAGGATTCCATTTATGTACTAACCTCGCTTTCCATTCTCACAGCTAGAAGCGTGAAATCATCTAAATTCCAATATGGCAGCGGTTTTAGCTCTGCCAGCTCACAGCTAAAAAGTCAATAATGCGAGTTTGGAAGCGAATGGAAAAATTGCTTCGTTAGTAGGGCACCTTTATTTTATTGCCACAGATTTATAATAAAGTATCTGTACCCGGCGTAGCATACACTATTGAGAAGTTTCAGCACTTTTTGCAGATAAGATATAGTTACAGCCAAATTCGTGCACAAATAAAACCACACTACGTTTCGGGTGGACAACCTCCCGTCTTCAGCTAAAAATAAAACACTAAAACTTTTAAAAATTCATGGCAGTATCTGCTGAGTCACCAAGTCTATAAAAACAAACCATTCAGGCATGGTCAAGGCTTAAAACATTAAAATTATTAAAAATATAAAACATACCAAATGATACCATGGTTCCATAAAATGGTTTGTTTTTATAGACTTGGTGACTCGGCAGATACTGCCATGAATTTTTAAAAGTTTTAGTGTTTTATTTTTACCTGAAGACGGGAGGTTGTCCTCCCGAAACGTAGTGTGGTTTTATTTGTGCACGAAACTGGCTGTAACTATATCTTAGCATGAAGCCATATTTTCTTATTGAAGTTAAATTTTGCTCGTCAATTGCCTGTTGCAAATTTGCAGTTACAGATGTTACGTCACAGATTCTCCTCCTCTAAACCTGCCATATGCTGAATGCAGCCCTTAATTGGCTTCAAAAAGAAATGAAGAAACGAAATATACCGCTAGCAGCCCCTTGTAACAAACATTGCCTGCATTACACCCTTTGAGCCGTTTTCATTGGCTGTCTTAACAGTGGGTTTGCTGTATCCGCATCTCATCTCTCTCGCGTGGTGCCTATGTTGGTTTGAGCGAATTTTATGTATAAACTAATATACACAAATCGCCATAAATTATAAAAAGGAGAAGAGGAAACCCAGCCGAACAGAGAAACTCGGGCATTATAAAACGTAGTACAGTAGGCCACCTTCATGCACTTGTCGAACTGGCTAGAGTATAAATCCCACGACGGAACATATACTGTGGATTTAAAAGCCCAAAGGTGTAGCATAAACTGATTCGCACTAAAACACTCAACGTTCCAGAACGTGTACCATTCCATTACCAAGCGAAAAGTAAATTTCGAGGTATAAAAAATCGATAAAGGCCAAGCAGCTATAGCGAGGAAGGCGGGAGGACCGAAGCGGCCGTATAGCGTGTCCGCACGGGAACAAAACCTGTGTGATGAACGTGCTACGACTGCTTGTTCGCTCTTTTCCCCACCCGAGCCCCTCATCCCACCTCCTCCCCTTTTTAGTTGACCTTTTATTCTTTTGGAATCTTTACTTTGCCTGTTAACGGAGTGGTACACACACTAAAACGTTGCATGTTTTAGTGCGACAAGTTTTATGCTGCACCTCGGGGCTTTTAAATCCACTGATAACGTGTTGATGCTTTGTTTTTTTGTTTCCTTACGGATGCAAGTATTTGTCTCAACGACGTCGGGGGGAGAGGGAGGGGCTGGTTAGCAAATCTAGGTGGCACTGTTACCATGGCAATGATGCCTTTGCTATACCGCGACTAATTTTCAGTTGCGAGAATGCAAAGCTCGATCGTATAGCGTAAATACGTTACCGTGGCAAAGACACTTCCGGCATTGCGTGCGAGAATGGGATGCGACATCACGGCATAAATGCGCCCTTATTATGAATTCTTATATTAGTTTTTAGCATCTAGCAAGCACGACTACGTGAAGAACTGCCTCTTCCCTGAGGCACAAGATCGAAATTACGTGCTGACATTTTGGGAACCTTTAGTACGATTGTCCCTGTTTCAGTTGTTAATTCATAATGTATTGCCATTTTGGGTGCATGTGTTTGTTCGTTCTTGGTTTTGTTTTACCCAATTTCGGCAAAAGTTTTTAGCCAGAAAGTAAAAAAAAAATAAAACATAGATATGCCTTAATGGGAAAAAATTAATGGTCAAAAATAGCTTTTGCCACAGAATAAATACAAACGCAAGCGTATTTACGTTGCCTTTCGTATTTATCTGTCAGACTACGTGACCCGACCAGTGTGTGTTTCTACGTGCACATGCGTGTTAAACGCTGCCTGCCTTTTGGACTTGCGTGTCAGACTGCCTGAGCGGGGAATCGAACCCACGACCTTCGAAACCAAAGGCCGAGGTCCTACCGCTGAGCAGTATAACAGCGTGAAATTGCCGGCATTACGTGTTTCAAGAGCATTAAGAAGTAGGAAGAAATATCATGACGTTTGCAGTCCAGACAAATCAAACAATTTTCAGTTAAAAGATTAAAGGTACATTCCCTCCCGGTTGGATTTCCTGTATGGCTTAGTTTGGCAACATTAGTTCAAACGTGTTTATATGTTGCAAAGGCAACATTTATTTGTTCCTATTTCTCCCCTAGTGACAAAACAAGGTTGCTACATTCACTCTAACTTACATAAATGTCGCAAAAGCTATTTCTAGCAGGATGCCCGAAAATAGTGATGTCTGTCCTTTTAAACAAGTGATTGAAAAAGGTCTAAAATGAATATCTAAATATTCACTAAAATAAATATTTAATAAATAAATAAGTTCATAAATATTAAAATAATTTTAACTGAGGGAAGAACAATAACACGAGCTGTATTGTTGTCAGGGATTGTAGAGTATGGTAATTGTTTAATGTAAGTTTTGTATATTTTGGCTTAGTGCTTTCTGAAAAAGTTGGGTAGTACGTTAAAGGGCTTTCAAAACAAGACTAATAAATCCAGCAAGCTTACAATGTATGCAAACTTCCCTTTTTTTTCCCAATTCTTTCTTCTCAGTCATTACCAGGACGATTATTATTTTTTTTTGTCTTGTTATGAAGTAAACTTGGGGTGCCCATAACCTCATGTGAAGGGTCCTCTTTCTTCCCGCCACCAAACAAAAGAAAATTCCCCTCTTCTCCAAAAATAAAATTTCCAGTGTTGATGTGTAAATTGTATAATTTATTGCTGAAGCTGGTGAAAATTTGAATTTTAGCATTTAAAGATTTCCTTTTAAAGATTTAAAGATTTAGAATTTAAAGATTTCCCGCATTTAAAGACAAAAAATAAACCCGAAAAAAGACGTTTTTCACGACATCCCCCCACCAAAAATGACTACGAAGAGTTGCTCTTAAAAAAAAAACCCTCCGTGTGCATCCCTGAAGTATACAGTCAGAAAGCCACAAGTACGGTGATATTACCATGCTATCAACGAACTGCACCTTTTTCTTCAGACAGAAAATCTTTCAGCCATTGTATTTACAACTTTGTCAATACATTCGTAACAATCCTGCAATTCAGTTTTTAAATACGGTGCAGTTTTTTTCCCCTAAAAAAATCACGCAAACTACCCTCAGTGTCTTCCATTTTTGTACAATTCAGACATAACATAGACTTACAATAATTTTTTTTTCAATAGCATATCGAGATTATTATCTTTCAAATTTTCAACACCTCAAAACTGAAAATGGTGTGATAAAATGTTGTTTTAAATTAAAGACGGGAAAGCCAAAGGCTCACAAGAAATAACTAAATACATATGCCAACCTATTTACGTTGTCTTTTGGACTTATATGTCAGACTACCTGAGCGGTGAATCGAACCCAGGACCTTTGAAACCAAAGGCCCAGGTCCTAACACTGAGCCATACTGACACGGCCCCTGTATCTAAATTTGTATCTGTATTTAGTTGTTTTAAATGTTAATATCACATTTCAGCTATTTCTTGTTTGAAAAAATTGTAAAAATAGTAATCCCAGAATGCTATTAACTATAGTGACTCCCTGTCTTTGTAATTTCATGTACAGATGGTAGGAATTAGGGACGTGTTCCTGTTTTTTAATAATGTTAGTGTGCCGTTTTTATTAAATAAATTTTTTAAAAACAAATATTAGGAATGGGAAATCTGTAAATACGGTGACTAAAATGTTTTCGGTCACAAGAAGATGCTACTAAAGCAATTTGAACAGCCTCGAAATATCATGTATTTATCAACGGAGGCTTTCTGGTTGTAACTTTATGCCCATTAAATAGAAACAAATCGCTAGAAATAATACTAAGAAAAATCGGAAACACGCCAACAGCGAAAAACATACACTAGAAATAACGTAGTTCAGTAAGCCACCTTTATGCACTTACGTTTCGTCGAAGTGGCATGACCCGGATTCGAACCGGCTACCCAGTTCGCCCCCAGATCACTTGCATAGCGCCCTAGTCGCTATGGCCACATCCTCAACTGGCATAAAGATAACTCACTGGACCCGTTATTAAGGTCACAACGGTGACTAGGGCTCCATTCGACCGAAATTCACTCGGCCATAGACAATGGAGAGGGAAGACAAATCATACACTCAAACGGCTCAATAAAGGATAAATAAATAGAAACAAATCGCTGGAAATAATACTAAGGAAAATACGTTATTTCTAGTGTATGTTTTTCGCTGTTGGCTTGTTTCCGATTTTCCTTTATGACCATTCGCACGTATGACTGTATTGTATTTCGTATTTAAGTGCCGAGATTAGTATCTCAGTATAATAATATTCTGAAATATGAAACATGCAAAAACAAGTTTGTAAAAACCATATCAAGTTAACAAGCAAATCGGTAAAATTGACTCATTATTCAGGCTTTGTTATGAAATTTTATTGCATGAAAAATACAGTCACATTAGCCATATAGAATACAAATGACATCATGTTGTTACACTTAGAGATTTTTTTTTCACCAAAAAAGATGACAGTATTTTAAAATTTGTCTATTTAAAGGTTATTCCAGTTCAGTTTTGCTGGTGACAGACTCAAGGCAGCGATAATAAAACGTTAAAACAAGCAGTAATGGAATAATGTCACAAGCTCTGGATTCAAATAACAACGTACGATATGTATGACAGTTCTTTTTTTTTCTTCAACATTGTTTTGTAGGATGGTTGTAGAGCGCGCAGTGATCGCGAGCCACGTTATAAATTATCGGCCATTGAAAGCTCCGCTTTAGAGCAACTTCCGGCATCGCATAACAGCGCCGCAGAAAAGCCGACCCCGCAGTTACGAAAACCGCGTACGGCCATTAGCTAATCACCGCGGCTGTCAGCCAGCAGCAGCGCCGTTACACAAAAGAGAGAGCGTCGTACAAGATCTATATCGAATGGGCCGATCGAAATTGACAGCGGCAAAAATTAATAATCTGCGTGCTTCAATCGAAGATTGACCCTGTTTACCAGCCTGTTTGATGCATTAAAATACACTTTTTTTTTCATATTTTTATTAATGACCAGATAACACTCCAGAGGCAGGAACCGTACATTTTATGTTTTCGTCGTCTTTCTCTCTTCACACAATGCAGAGGGTTTTCCGTAATAGCAATAATAATAATAAATAGCATATAAATAATTATTAATAAATTGCAATGAATTATTAATAATCGTTGGGTAGGAAACTTTCTACGGACGGTGCAAAGCTATCGACGTGCATTGGCAGGCGAGGTGTTTTTGATTTCTTCTATGTACATACACAATGTTACAATGTGAATTAAGCACCACCTTACATTAACATGATTTATAGTGGTTTTTATTCGTTTTTCCATTGTAAAGTGAAGTGGGGGTGGTGGTAATGTGATGGTGATTTTGGTTTTTTAGGCCAACAAAGAAAATGACTAGAAGCAAACAAAGACTAGATTTTTTTTTGCGACGCTTGCTAGGCTCTATAAACAACACTACACTAATGTATTGACTATATCAATAATAATATTAATAACACTATAGCAAGAGCTGCAATTGGTAAAAAGCTGACTAGACTTTTCAACGAGACTCGCTGCTATGACTAGAAATTTTTAATGACTTAGAGGTTCACACTCATCCATGCTAGAAGGAAACAATGCGGTTGGTATGAAAATGGACGAACTATTACAGCGTCAAAGAATCACTTTTTGTTCTCTTTAAATATAAATATATTTTACAAATTCTATTATTGTGGGTGCATGAACTAAGCAGAAAGCAATTTCAGAAAAATTACACAAAAAGGAATGTTACCAGTGTAAGCGTTGTTTCATAGGGAAAAAAAATTTGACAGAACTATAAATTTTCGTGGGGGCCCCCCCCCTTGTAATTTACATGGGGGGGGGGGGGGGGGCGTATTTTCTGTCTGTAAAACTGCCATACTTGATTTTTTTTAAAGGATAAATACGAGACAAATAATACATTATTTAACATTAACGTGTAAATAGTGTTTGTGGTAAATTTATTTCGTTTTCGCGATTTCATTTTAGTAAAAAAGAAGACGAAGGGGGAAGGAGGCGCCAAAAAAGGCCAGGCCAGCCTAAACTATTTGCTTATTTTAAAAGTTGCTCATATTGTACAAATGCGTAATACTCATATGGACTTTGACACGAAGTTTCACTATACACCTTGATTGTACAACAATTATCTTTTTTGTGTTCTTACGCGACATTGCCGCCATTTTCATTGTTAACCATTTAAATTGTTATTCTTCTAAAATTGTTAATAATTATAAAACATAGACATTTTCTTTACAATGATGAAAATACAATGATTGTTACTATATGTATATATATACAAAACGCCAATCAACAACGGCATGTATACCATCTCGCATTTCTAACTACTACAATAAGGCCATAGGGTATGAACACTCATATGTGGATGTTTTAACTTCAATTTTGAGTGAAGTTAACCACAACAAATTGTCATTTCTAACAGAGACTGACTAGACTTCGAAATCCATCTTACAATGACATGACAACCAGCTACATGTCATTAAAAGTTCATGACACGTGAAATGAACTGATGATGATGATGATGATATGTTTTAAGACCATTTCCTTACGTTGCTTTCAGCAAAAAACACAGTACGTAGGGCTTTAGGCAAATATCTGGTACAAAACATAGTGAGTTTGATAAGACGCGGCCTACTTCTTCGAGGATTTACAAAATCGCAACAAATTGTAACAACAAATGTGTATTTCAGTACTAACACATCCCTGCAACATACAATAAGTGATTTTCTTTCCTACTGTCGCATGCCTTCTATTTTGGGTTGGATCACAAGAGTTTTTTTTGTTTTGTTTTAAATATGGGGATATTCTCTACTCGAATATCCTCACAAATAATAAAGCTCGTTCGTTAAAGAAACTTACAAAACTGGAATGTTTTGGTCAGTATGAGTTTTTAAGCGGTAAATCTGCTCAAATGGTGTCTTGACTAGAAGACAAATACAATATACAAAATACGATACACAATCTTGGCTTTTCTTTTAGTATTGGACTGATATGTAACATTTTTTATCAGTCCATACACTTTGCTGGACAAATACAATGTTTACACTTACATCTTTGCAAAATGTCTACCATTAACTAGTTAGGATATACGTCACAAAGGATTGAGTTACACTACAATATATAAAACATGCGGTTCTGAATAATCTCTAGTGCATTTGTTGAGAATTTCTAATTTTATTATTGTCAGTTTAAAAAAAAAGTTCTTTTTCTGAAACACATTATAGAGATTAAAATTTAAATAAAATGATCGGAATGATTTTTTTAATAATATTTATTTATTTATCTGTGCGATGACTGAAAAATAATCTTGAGTGAAATTTCAAAAAATGCTAAATGGGGTTCCAAGTTTCGCTGCACTGCTCGCAAAAGATTATTTATGCGCAAAATTACTTATTTTTATTTATTACGTACGTGTATGCATTTTAAATTTGCACGTATAAACTTTATTTGGCGTTAATTTTACACTTGTACGGACCATTAGAAACATGACACTCAGGATTAGGAGTCTGGGGTGGGGTTTATTTTATTAAATTAAATCTTCAACACTGTCTGTTGCTGTAGATTCGTATACTTGTTTTAATATTTATTTTTAAGGATAAACTTCTGCTCATTCCATAAACTTCGTTTTCGTTTATCGAGTTTAAACTCAATTTATCCACTACCAAAAACCATAACTACTCTGACGGTTAGCATCAACAAAATTTACACACTTCCATCAACAAAGGTTAACATCAACAAAGGTTATAAACCTTGCTAGTATTTTATAAACCTGGTTGCAAATGATGACGGATTGATCACACCAGACGTGAGTGATGATCAACACATTACCAAATAAGGCAAGTCTTCTTTCTCGACGTTTGGATAAGGCAAACATTTTTATTATATTTTTAACACTAACATATCTCTCTCCGTTTCTATCGATTGTAAAAATATTTAGCTTAGCGTAGCATTTACATTTAAAAAAAAATTTTAGAATGAATTTGTGTTCACAACTTTTTACTTATATTACTTCTCAATGTCGAGATTGGCTATGTTATTATAATGAGAAAGAAAGAGAGACATTGGTGTATTAGGTTCAGTTGAGGTAGACATGTTGAATTTTGAGATGATTTAAACTAGGTGAAATAAAAAAATTTTGTACGGTTCACACCATAATTTTTTTTTTATGTTAAAAAAGGTTGTACTGACAAACCGTTTTTTTTTTGTTCTTCTCAACTTTTGTAGTTTTTTTTCAAACGACCCGAAAGCATTGCGTTACTCCTGCTGCCGATTTCTAAAAAAATTACCACAAAACAGCAGTTCGAGCTGAAAACTCATATTAGTACTGTTTTTAAATACTAACTTTGGTTTAAAATTAAACCTTGTCTTTAATTTTTTTTTTTTTTTGCAATTCAAGTTTATTCGTTTTTTTTTTTTACTTCTGCAGCAATAACGAAGTTATTAGAATTATCGATATATTTATTATTCCTTTTTTTTTTAGGGGTGGACGGAAGCAATAACGTTTTGATTAAATTAACTGATATTGGAATAGATAGAAACTGGGAACAACTGTAGCTGATGGGTCGAAATTGAAATGCTCATTTTTGCCCAGAGCAGATAACCACCCCGCCCCCACCCCACTCCCCCCGGCTCGTCCCCCTCCCGATTACGCAGTGACCCCCTCCCCATCCCCAGTTCGTATAGTGAATCGAAATAAGAAAGCAAAGACCAACCATGCCGCGCAGGGGGCATTGTTACTAAACAAAGGTTGGCGTGGGGGTAATCCTCGGTGCAAAGGGGGGGAAGGGAGTTTTTGTAGTGGGATGTGGGGGCTATTGAGTGTGTGGCCAATATCGGCGTGTCCTGCTGAGGCAGATGGCGTTCCGAAAGCCCGGATTTAACGCATTGTTGACGACCGGATCGAATGGCCGGAATCCGCCAATCAGCACGTTTCTCGGTGGTCACGTGATCCCTTACACACCACGTGATCAGCGGGCAGCACGCGCGGGGAATCAATTCCCCCTGGGGCCAAAATGTGTCCTCATCAAAAGAGGGGTTTCCCCCCTTTGAAAAAGCAAGAAAAAACACACCAACTATTGCCCCACCCCCTCCTCTGTTCGACGCCGACAACAAACTAGTCAGTTTGTAAGGTATCGATAAACCACGGAGAAAACAGTTGTAAATCCTGTTGGAATTTTGGTCACAATTAAAAGAAAACCACGATACCGTTAGCGGTTTAAAAAAAATTCTTGTTTTTTTTTTCCCCATGTCTTTGTTACGTAGATTAAAAATAAGTTTAGGAAATGTTAACTATTCTTGCTACGAAATCGTTCCCTAATCCAAACTCCGGAAGCATTTGCAGATTTTTTTTATTCTTAACTGACTTTTTTTTAATTGATTACTTTGGGCTTAGTAACTTGCAACTTTTAAATTAGGATTTAAAAAAAAATATTTCCCATAAGCAAACCCTGATGTATATACGTAACGATTTACACAATTGTGGGCAATAATATGACGCCACTGAAAGCCAATAATTGAAATTGGTGAGATATAATCCATAGGGTGAATTTGCGTTTCTAAGAAGCTTAAGGAATTAATAAAATCAATGTTTAAATCAGGTGCGAGCAGTGCAACGTTCATTTCGTAAATGTATTTACAAAATAAATTTTTACAATAAGTGTATTTTGTATACAGAAATAAATGACAACACTAATTAATGCACCTGATGATAATCCACAATACAATTACAATTGAAAACTGTTTTTTTTTTTTTGTAGTAAATACTGGTTTGGTTGACTAGATATTTAACCAATGTTTTAAGCACGTGAGGTAGCCTATCTTACGTCAGCGTGCATGTTTTGGATAAATTAATTTTGCCTTTTATCAAATATAGATAAAACTACAGATTAATCAGGGACTGTCGACAGGACTGACTCGGTAAAGTTCCCGATTAATTTAGATTAATTAAGAACTTAATTTTCAAGAATTCCGTTTTTCACCAATATTGTGCAAATACAAGTGAATTTCAAGCAAGTAAGGGTTCTGGGGAAGTTTAGGGCTCCCTCAGACCATTTGCTTTTGTTATATATATATATATTTTTTTAACAAAAAACAAAATCCGTCCGGACACAATTCAGATCAAAATGTGTCTGGATAATGAAGGAAATAAAAAAAATTACAAAGAATTAAAACTGTGTTGTAACAGTTTTTTAGGTAAATAGTGTATCGCAGTTTTGCATGTATAAATTTTAAGTATAAATAAATTTGCCAATCAATATTGCCAAAACGTCAAATTACATAAGATGTCTCAGTTGCAAATATAAATTACGGCCGCAACCCCACCCACCCACCTCCCGTGTCCTGTCGACAATCTTCGATTATTAGTGAACATCTTATTAAAGTTTTTTTTTTCGGTATGCTATTCCGGAAATGCTAAAACAACTAGTTCAATTCGGTATTAAAAATACTGCTAATGATATGTTTTGACTATAGGTTGGTCCATTTGTTGTGTTTAAACCTTTAACGTTATGGCATTTATACAAACATATACACGATGACACTTTTTTTTTTTACAATAATATACACAAAAGCTGCTACACTCTTTAACAAACATGACTAGCTTTAGGCACACGTAGTGATATGTGGGGATTCGGAAAAGTGTTAATTAACTTTTCGTGGAATTGACGGTAGGCTAGTGAATGAAGGTGAACAAAGAAATATTTTAAGACGGCTGCATCTACGCATGACAATGCAAGTTAGGATTATTCTTACGAACGAGAAACCATTGTTGTGTAAAGGAAATGATGATAGACTGTGCAGAAAATGGCGTTTTTTTAACCATTGTTTGTGTTTTTTCGTTTTTAAAACTCAATTTCTAAAATAATCCAAGTTACATTTTTTAAATTCATTTCTTTGAGCGTTACGTCGTATGAAGCAAACTAGCCCTCGTATAGGTGATCAGTTCAATTCTGAACTTTACAGCACGTTTTAACGAAGAGAGTCCAGTATTGGGAGGGCAAAACCGGGGATTGGAATCAGGAAACCTGCAATCATGAAAAAGACCGAAAGAATGTCCAGAGTAGATCCCACATGTGTTAATTAAAGAAAGTGGGTAAGTCTCAAACACTACTATGACAGGAAAATCTGGCTGGAATTTTAGAGGAAAAAAACATCTTACTTAAAATCTTAGGATTAATTTAATGCGTCTTTAACAGCGCAGAAAGTAACTTTTGCTTTTTCATTCACACGGACTTGTAAAAAAAACTTCAATTCTTTTCCTCTAAGTATTAAAAAAAAAGCCACCAGCTTTTCGTATTGTATTTCATCAAATACACAAACAAAAGAATCATCGCCTGCAGAAAAAGCCGCTTGCTCAGATTGCCATGTATCTAACTACTGTATATGGCACCATGAGAAATGGACTAGGTTAAGAACAGCGATTGCAACAATGGCTGCCTAGTTATCTTTGGTCTATAGCTAAACATAATATTCATATGTTGAGATATTTCTATTTTTTTAAGGAACATTAGCACCAAAAATTGGAAAGGGCTTCACAAAAATAGTTTACGAAAGCTACTTATAATACAACGATCATCGAAAATAGTTGGACGTATACGTACTACATTTCTTTGGAATGTGTTTTTTTTTTTAAACGTACACGTTTGCAAATACTGGCTGGCTAGTATTGGACCCAAGAGTTTTGAAACACACGTATCGGTTGTTGGCACGTTACACATAGCCAACAGTTTGATGAAACATTTTTAAAAGGACCAACATGACGTTACGGTGGACAGTTCGTTATCGTTTGCGCTTTACTCTATGATTTTCAATCGTAGCCTCA
>JAHWFP010091197.1:0-12102 GCA_023313725.1 Lithobius niger | reverse complement strand
TTTTTTTTTTTTTGTTTTTTTTTTACGAAGCCTATGGCAGTTAGTTTTGATTTGATAAGCACCTGCTTTGGAAAATTATTATCGCGAGGTAAACCTACTTTAAGTTGAAAAAAATTTTAATAGAGCGTAAAGGTATAAATTGAACAAATTTGGAAAATAAGCCGGGCTATTTGATGTGACAATTCAAAGTTACTCAGTCAATATACAAACGATTAGAATTTTTTATAGAAACGACCGTTTTCACCGTAACGTCGCGTTGGTATAACGTTGAACATTGGCATTTAGATACGATAAAATTGTTGGCACAGACAAGACAAGATACTAAGTAATACAGAGCGAAAACGTTAGACGAACAAACAGATTAAAAAAAAAACACAGAGAAAACCAAAAGTAAAAAAAACGTAGTTGTACTATGTATAAGACATGATGACAATACGAACACTAAACATACTTTTTTTTGTGAAACCTGACTAGCGTCACACATTTGCACGATTTTTAAAATTACCAAATAAATAAAATTCCTATTTTTCATCGTTCTTTGGGTTCGCTAAAAATTGCAATGGAACTAATACATCTTTTTCGCATATTTTTTTTTTTTCATTTTTGTATATTTTGTGGAAAGGTTTGCTTTAACCTATGCCACAATTTGTATGGGACTAAGAAAAATTCATTTTAGCAATTAATTCCGAGCCCACGTGTTAAACTAGATCGTAGTCTGTTTTGTTTTTTTTGCAAACTAATTTGAGGTAGCCTAATACTTTTATAATAAATAAAGGGTCTATTCTATTGCACATTTTAAAGCCACAACGAAATCCTCAACTAATCATATTTAAATCCCGAAAAAATATGTTACGTGATTAAGAGTTGTGGTAGGCGTAATTCAATAATTGAGACGTCCTACCGAAACTGAATTTTCTTTTGTTAAATTTCCAAGTTTATCTAATTTTTACGTTTGTGTTTTCGTAAAATTTAAAGCGTCAATTTCCAGTCATATAATTTTATTCAAAATCACTTAGTTGTATATGATTTACTTGAGTATGATGCGTTTTCGTGTCAAGATCTGTTAACCTAAAATGACCTACGCCATATTTTTATCAAATTCCGCTAAAAGGTACATTTTCACAATTTTGACTGAAAAACCTACTTTTGATATACAAGCTTCTCCGACTGGATTGACGCTACGTCTGCCTTTTTTTCTCTCCTATTTTTTTCATAATTTATTCATCAAATGTTGGGATGAAATTTTAATTAACTGCTAAATGAGCTTATTAAAATAATATTGCAATCCCACATAAAATTCTTTGGTTTAAAACGCCGTAGCTGTAATGAATTAATGATTTATTACGCCCCCTTAAGTGATAAGTGACAACGCACAGGAAATGAACATGAAAATATGAATAAGAAACATTTGGACAAGGATGGCGAATTTTTCGTTGTACTTCAGTCGTATTCTAGCATTTAAGCCTCACAGCGATATATTTTCGGAGAAAACTTAGTGTTTTATAATTTCATAAATTACCAATTTTAAATTCCATAATTTTTTTCCCAATTTCAACATTAAAAAAAATTGCTTACTACACAGAAAATTTGAATTTTGAATTTGAAATTTGAATTTGAAAATTTGAATTCGCTTGAATTCCTAAAAACGAGAAAATTTAAACTTTTACGATTTTTTTTTATTAATATTTTAGAAGGGAGGCCCCTTGAATCTATTGTGGGGATGGGTCGGTTTCATTTTTTTGATTTCGGTTTCGGTTTTCACGCCCAAAAAAACTCGGATTCGGTATCGGTGTTTGCCACCATCCACCCCAACCAGATTTTCCTAATTTTTTTTCTTGCAGCAGTTGTATTACTAGTTTCAACTTACTCCTGATTTCACTTTCAGCAGCGTCATAGACCGTGGGTCTAGCTGTGCCACCATTTTCTTCTACTATTTTCGTTTTAATAGCTAGGAGCTTTGCTGTCATTTATACGTAGAAAATGATAACTATTTAAAAAATGTAAAACAACAAATCATTTTTTGATTTTCAAACACCGTACGAAAAACCGAAACAAAATCCGAATCGGTTTCGGTGTCGGTTTTCAGTAAAAACCGAAAATTCAGTTTCGGTTTCGGTTACCGACCCATCCCTAATTTATTGGTGGTGTGTGTAACTATATGCCAAACAAATTTTATCACTTATGTTTCTCGAAAACTTAAGCTAACCCTTGTTACGCAAATTAAATCCTGAGTTACGGGCTCGGTCAAACTGCGAAAGCGAACTAAATCAAATTGGCAATAATTCGTAATTCGGTATTAAATTAAAGATTTACCTGAGTTAAAAGGAACGAATACCCATTAGTTAATATTATCGTTTATCGTCTAAGGTCGATATTCTGCTCTCATGACGCTTTGCCAGAACTTTCCTGATTGCAAAGACGCTCACTAGAGAGTGCAAGTTCACCGAACCAGGAAAGCAAGAAATCTACAACGCTTGCTAAATAAATATTAGTATGTTGCATCAGGTTTAGAGTGGAGGTCGTCAGCTGGGGCAGTCGGAGGGGGAAGGGAGGGGGGGGGGGGGCGGCACTTTAATTTATTTTTCGTAAACAGTAAAGCACGTCAGTCAGGATCTGCGAAATGAAATTTCGAACTATTTCCGTTGCAGAAATATATTACAAATTTTTACATGAAAGTGTAAAGATGATAGAAAATACGGACGCTGAAGCCTGTTTGCCCACATTACGTTAGCGCCGAGGTAAGAGAAATGGAACGCACAGCCTGAGATGCGTGGTTCGATTTCCAGTGTCACGACGAGACGGGAATTTTTTCGTCCACATGGCTGAACACTGGCGCTTCTTTTTTTTGTTTTTGTTTTTGGGGAAAAACGGATTTCCCCGGTTTATTTATTTGTTTAAGCATGAAGATTTAATGAAGTAATAACAAACGAACAAAAATTAAAATTTAAACTTGCGCATTTTTCCCTTTGCAACAACAATATGCACAAAATGGTTTACAGAATTAATTAGTTTTTTTTCTGATTATTTTTTGTATTATTTTTGTTGGGCACAAAGTAACGCAACACGATTAGCCCAGAAAAGTAACAGAAGTGATGGGGGGAAAAAATAATGGTACCAAAACAAATTGTACTTTCTTTTTCTTTCTACGCAGAATTCCACGCAGAATCATCATTTGATTAAAAAAAAAAGTCGTTTTTGGTTAAAGATCGACTTGCACGATTATAAATACATTATAAATGCATAAAAACCTTAGTGGCGTGCTCTATAATCATGGATCGTGCTTTAGCCATCATTTTAGCGAGTGTTTGAAAATGATAAATGTTTATAACCATTATTTTAGTGATTATTTGAAAAAGACAAAATATGCGCGTTTTATTTGATGTGGTTCACTTATACGCGCTCTCTTGTAGTTCACTAAGCTGTCACTGGATGGCGCATCATGCATTGAATTCACGTGATCGACATACCGTTTTACGCTTTACCGTTTTTATTCATTTCTTTTATTTTATTCGTCGCTACGTAACTTTCAGATTTGACGATGATTTTGAAACAACGGATTTAGAGGACAATTTAGTATGGCTCTCGCTAATGATATTTTAACCCTGGTTCCCATAGCTGGGGTCTAAAATGATCCCAGGTCTTATTTTTTACCGAATTTCGAAATTTAAAATTTATTTCCAGGTTTCATCTCTGGTGACATTTCATTTGAATAGTTTTCCAAAGTTTTCGTAAAAAAAACAAAAACAAGTTTTTGATTACATTTCTTTTCAAAGTCATTTGGAATCAAATATGACCCCCAAAGTAGGAATCTTGCAAAACAGTTAACACAATCTGCAGCACATGTGGAAATTTTGATGCAATACGCTGACTGTATTGTTGAATCAAGTTAATTTGATTGATTTTTCCAATTTTGTTCATTTTTTTTAAATGTGACCCTTTCGTTATTGTTCATTTCCGATGATTTCCATTTTTCCGAAAAGTGAAAATTTTGCTTTTAGTTATACTTTATGTTAAATAAATTGACAAAGTTAAATACGGTGTAAAATTCTAATTTCTAGTGAATTTTCTTTCAATTTCCACGTAAGAAACTTTTTTACAACGTTTCGGTCGGAATACCGACTTCTGAATTTTTGAATTATGGGGTCGGATTTTGACCCCTAACTATGGAACCGCGTTAAAAAAAATCCACCTATGAGACGTAGGGTTAACGGGCCCTCCCTCCCCCCCCCCCCCATCCCATTCATCTAACTCACAACCATTTTGTTAACATTTCATCAAAGCTAAACAAAATAAGCAGTACTAGCCTATACGACGTCGATTATGCGTTTGTTGACCCTCAGCCAAATCCTGCATTCGAAGCTGCGCCTCTCCATATTTCGTGACGCCTTCCCGGAGCGGAGCGGCTTACCCGCATAGCACAAACTTATTAGCAATCATTTCTACGTGGAAAATTGCTGTTTTACCAGCTGGCGACCCTGGCAAAGGGCGCATTCGTTTCTCACTGTATGCTGTAGACTTGAAATGCGAATTACGCGTAAACGATTTTCGCTTCACAGAAAGTGATGTGTAGGACTAATAGGAACTAACTCTTTTAGCAAGCTGTTGGTTTACACCTAGTATAGCTGGCTACCATTCGGGGAAGTAGTCTGACTAATTGACGAAAGAAGCCAGCCAATAAACTTTGCAGTGACACGCGGTATACACTTAACCCGTTGCTACTACGCATAGGTCACGTACGGTACCTTTTGGAATTCTAATTTTGTAGTGTCGCGGTGTTCCTGTATGAACTACGCAATTGTATTTTATTATAATTGCATTCGCGACACAAATGCGTCGTGTTATTCGAACCTCAGTAATTGCGCAGTATTTTTTTTCGGTCCTTCTGCGGGTGAATTTGAGAAAATAACTTCAAAAATCTTTCGCCCTCGTCCACTGGAAAAAAACTTCTAAGAATTTGGCCCTTGTACTTGATGTGAAAGTAAAATTAGAATTTGATTTTGTCGCCTAGGCAGTTTCAAAAACGTTTGCACGGCAGAAGTACCGACCCCGATTTCTTCTAATCAATCTCGAGCCCATGATTGGCTTTCCGTCCTGTTTAACGGTTTCGTCTAGGTTTTGATTAGTTTTTGACTAAACCTTGCCTGTGTTTTTATTTATTTATTTTTTTTAATTGTTATATGATACGGGTGTTGATTTGATACCGAAACATTGTTTTGCTGCGTTTATTGATGTGCACATTTTGGCTTTAATGTGATACTTTGGCCGAGTTGTGACATTCAACTAGTTTATATGTGTTTCTTCACATTAAATAAACGCTTTTTAAAATAAGTTCGAAATTCAGAATCCAATTAAGTCATTCTAAAGTTAGGTCTGTATATCTTCCCGTGGTCTACGCAGGAACATTTTTTTTTTTTTGGGGGGGGGACCTTCGGCCCCTATCCCACCCTCAGTTTATCTGCATTAAGTATTTATGATTTCTGACTTTCTTTCTGGGGGCCCACTTCAGGTTCGGGGGCCTTCCGACTTTGTGACCCGATCACCCCAATATTTACGATTCTGCCCATCCACCCCCCCCCCCACCTGATATTTTCCAATAAAAGCTAATGTGCTTAAACAAAAAATTCGGCGGGGGGGGGGTGAGAGGGGGAGATGGTGCACGCCCTTAATGGACCCTTACCTGCAAACGCCCTTGCGTGTTTACAATCAGAAGATTTAGGGAAACGAACATTAAGGAAATACTGAAAAAGAATTGTGCCACTTTACATTTTATCTTAAAAGAATAGTTTTTAAATTTCCTTTGAGAGGGCTTCACCTTTAAATGGTTTGCATCGAATTCCAATTCCTTTAAAAACAATTTGACAGATATATCCAGGATGAAGCCTTAATTTATGGTAGTGCTTAATCGATTAAATCTTGACTTTTGCTGTTGGAACCGCTACGTTGATCCATTAATTGGAAGTTTTAGTTTCGCATACTGATTGTACTTGCATTACAGGATACTGACACTGTATAGTTTTTATTTTTTTTTTAATCTTTTAAAATTTTGTTGTTGTAGATGTCATGTGTCAAGATTTGTCCACTGATCATGTCAAGGCTGGAAGGAGCATTTTGATCACTGGCAGTAAATGTTAAAAATTTTATTAAAAACTTTTAAGCAAACGCTTACGTTTAAATCTGAGACGGAAGATTGTGCTTCCTGGTCAATTTGAAATCCGAACAGGAAGTTTTTTATTTCGTTATTTGTTTCCTTTTTTTTTAGTAAGTGGGGCGGATCGTCAACTGTTATGCAAGGTAGGCTGTCTAAACACGAGGCGTCTGAACGCCATTAATTTTTATTGGACTATTTCTACATGTTCTTAATACGCTGCTAAAAAAAATTTATCGCAATCGATTAGTAGTAGCATAGAAGTTTAAAATCGTGGGCGAAAAAGTGAAAAATTGGAGGTTCTGTATCTAAAAATAGGTTACCACAGCAAAGTCTGAAACGGTTTTTTTTTGTATTAAGTAATAGTTCATAAAAGAAAATCTGCTATTTTAGAACATTCTATAGGACTCTAGCTATCATACTAAAAATGAAAATTTAAATAATTTTTTTTTTAAATTGGTGCCCTGTGTTAATCGAAAAAAAAAATCATCAGGCAGTCTGATTTACTTCACTCATTCAATGGCAAACTGTTGCAGGAGTGGGAGGGGGGGGGGGAATGTTGACGCCTCCGTCCTACAAAGGGCGTCGTCAAGATTTGACTAATTCCCATGATTACCGGCCTTTTCAATTCGGACGTTTTTTTTTTTAGTAAATTGCAACATTTACGGGATGGGGAGGGGAGGGGGAATAGAGGTGCTGACGCCCCCGAAATAATCAGCGAAAGGGTGTCGTTAAGAAATAATATGGAGCTTTTATTAATTTGTATAATTATCAATATTCGAAAAGTTTAAAACTCAGTTTTTTTTTTAGTCGTAATAATAACTTGTATTTATTTTATGAAGTTTCACGAATACTGGCATTTTCACTTCAACATTTGGTAAATCCTTACACAGTTTGGGTGCAAATTCATATTACGGAGTTACTGGGAATTAACGCGTCTTTCAACTGCTGACGCGATTCATTTCGCACTAGACAAAAAACTAATTTTACTAGGATTTAACTTCGACAAACTAAAAGAAAACCATTTTCAAATGCAGATGGCTGTCTTCTAGTTTGTTTTCAGACATCTAAAGATTTAACTATAATTTAATAATTGTATTTTTACAAAGAGGAGTATCGTTGTTTAACTGAGGCTAAAAAAAACTGGTTGTTTTGAAATTGGTCACAGCGAGAGCAGAGTAACGTATACTGTCTTATGGTTTATTTGTTTAATAAAACGCAATTCAAGGAAAGGTCCCATCCATACTTTAAACTTCCATACTTTAAGCCGTCACACAAACATTTTTATTAGCCACCACAGATGCTCGCAATGTTTTCTCTTTTCTTAGTCCCAATGCTTTTACTATAACGATGTAAAAAATAAAATAAAAAGATTTAACAATATAAATAAACAATTAGACTACACAAATATGAAAAATCATCTGTTTTTCAATATATAAGGCTTTGAACATACGTACATGTGACATGGTAATTAAATTATTAATTAAAAAAAAACTCTTGTGATGCAAAACCCACCATCGGAATATAATAGTTAAGAAGTTATTTTTACATTTTGACGTTCCGTACAAGATAGTAGTAAACACAGCTGGCATTTATGTGAACGGATGGTTGTAAGCGACCAGCTGTCGCTAACCATAACAAACACGCACGACCTGATATGAACTCTTATTTCTTGGTACTTAATAATAGTTGTAGTAAAATATCATCTTAAAATTTTCTAAATGAATATATTAGCAGCTAGCCTACCTAGTTTTTTTTTTGTGTGTGTGTGACTCACTGGTATCTTGTAGGCATACTATAATATCACAACTTTAAATACCTCTGTTAGGCCTATTACAAAAGTTGGCGGCAAAATTGTTTTTACCTTGCGTTTGTAGGAAGTTGATAGCGATGCGTGTTGGACAATGCAGGGATGCGATGATGAACGTTTATTCCGAATCCACATCTAGATGGGGTGAAGACATCGATGTTCTTGGAGCATCTGATGACGGCAGAGTTTTTGCATCTTGACTCCTGTTACGCCGAATTACGTATATATACATATATGTCTTAGCTCTTTAAGCAAATTAGCTCCAAAAATAGTCTGCTTTAAATTTCCATACATTTTTTTCATGAAGGAGTTCATGGAAGCTTCGTTTTCTCGGAGCACTATATGCGTTTGCAGCGGGCCTTTTTTCGCCACGTTTCTTCTGTAGCACTCTCCGCGCGCAAAAGGGACTCAAGAGCAATTTGTAGGGTGCAACTTCACGGTTTTTAAAAACGTCAGACCACCCAACGTCATTGCGCGTTCGCCCGTAGCTGCGGCGTCGGCGGAAGTTGGAGAAGAATGACTTGACGGGTTTCGGACGGGTGGAACTTGTTGATGTGGCGGGTGAGACCCGGGGAACTGGAAAACACGCACGTGCAGTATTTACACGTGTAGGTCGGTTCAGCGGCCGAGCCACTCCCAAGAGCGTGTCTCTCTGAGTCCATCGTTGCATTTGTCGTCGTCAGAGAAATAGCACTAGATTGCGGAGACGGCGTGGATCTCGATTCCGGCGTTGCTGTTGTGGTTCTGGATTCGGGAAACATTGTTAGTGATTTGGATTCAGGATTTGTCATGGATTTGACGGCGGCGTGAAGTAACATTTCGGGGCCGCTCATCGGTTGGGGGCGGTTGTGATTTAGATGGTTGTGGTGATGGAGGTTACTCAAGTCTGATTTCAAGGTGACGTTCTGTTGTTGGTTGCGGTGCGTGGCCACGTGTTTCCGCAAATAAGCCTGCCGCCGGAACTTCTTTCCGCACGTTTCGCACTCGAATAACTGTCCCTCGGGCTCGGTGTCCGAGGATACCGGTGACGGGGCCGGCGACGAGGCGTCGTTCGGGTCGACGGGCAGTAGCCGGGGCGGGGGTGGAAGGGTGGTGTTCGTTCCCAGTCCCGTGGACGCCACAGACTGCGCCGTGGAGCTTGGAGGCATTGTTGTAGAGCTTGCGGATTTTGGTACAGGCGGCGGCCGAGGTTTGTGCCAGCGCCGATGGGACGCCAGGTTGGCGGGACAATTGAACACTTTATCACACTCGGGGCAGCGGTACTCGACGTGCACGATTCGTGAACACCGGTGTTGGGCCAGTCCGAAAGCGTCCTCGTACACTCGCTTGCACAGCTGGCAGATGTAGTCACCTAGACGGTTCTCGATTTTGGCGATCTCCGCCTTGGCCTCGTCCGTTACCTCTACGACGTTGAAGGAGGGATCAATGTCCCCCTGTCGGACGACCAGCGAACCGGCTTCTGCCTCCAACTCCTCTTCGTCTAAAGGCTCTCGGATGATGGTGCCACTGACCGGTGACGTCTTTTCGTCATCAAAAGCCAATCGCCGGACAGCTTTTGACCTTCGGGGTGGTTTCGTAACTCCAGACGCACCGTCGGTTGACAACAGACGCTTCTTGTGAGGTGAGGGCGGGCCAACGGACACGATGGACTGCGGTGATATCACCTTGCTCGGCGGGGTCGTCGGGGTCACTGCCAGTCGGTCAAAACCGCTTAGGTAAAACGGCGGCCGCGACGTAGTGGTCAAAGCTAAGGGAACATTGTTATTGTCCGCAACACTACCTGGGTCGGAGAGCGTCGGGGAGCCATGGGTCAAACTGAGTGGACTCGAGGATGGCGAGGTGACGTGGTGACTGCTGTGGTGATGAGCGTGGACGGCCAAGGGTATCGTGTGGTGGACATGGTGACTGCCGCCGAGTTGGTGGTGCACGTTAGGCCTGTTGTTGTTGTTGCTGAGGACGAAATGATGGTGGTGATTGGTGAAGCCGTTGTTGCCGGCGGCACTGTTGTTGTTGTTGGCCGGCCCCGACGCTGCCCTCCGCCGTTCGGGATCGTCCGGGTCGCCGTAGGCCAGGTGGGGAGACCCGCGGTAGGAAAGGACGAGGCTGGTGGTCGACGCACCCGTGTGGACGTGGTGGTGGTGGTTGTGGAACATGGGAGGTCCCCGCTGCGGAGACGGGGACACCGGTACGGCGGCGACGACTCCATCGGGAGCGTCGTGGTCCGAACTGGAGTCGCTGCGATCTTCGTCCGAGTAGCGACGCACGCGGTACGAAACCGGAGCCACGTGCTTCTGTAGACGTTTGACGAGAAAGCCGCGCGGCATAGCGTTGGCTGCCACGGAGCCGAGGCACGCGCGAGCATGGACGGATTTTGAGTTGCGTTTGTGTGGGCAGGCGGGGGCAAGGACGAGCAGCACGAGCACGCGCACGCACGAGCGAGAGGCACTTGGCGAAAAATGAACTGCTGTGCGGTGCGTGAAAGAGAGGGTCTGTCTGTTGTTGTGAACAGGAGGGTGGTGGAGGGTAGGGGGTGTGCAGCCCCCTTAAAAAGCACGCGCGATCAAACCAGCCAACCAACCAACCAACCACCTGATGCACTGACCGAATCGCCAACCAGCAGCCAGCATTATAGAGAGCGGAGAACGACGCGCGCGCCGCCGCTGATTGGTGACTGGCTTTGGCTGCCTGGCTGTCTGACGCGTTGCCAAGGTAACGGAGAGGACGCCGTCGTCACGGGAACAATCGATGGGGAGCAGCTGGCATCCCCATGACGAGGCAGGCACGAGCCGAAAGGAGAGAGGGGATTGGCTACAGACGGGATGACGACATGGGGGAAACACAACTCCGACATGGGGGTGAGAGAATGAGTGAGGGAAGGGGGAGACTGAATGGGGGGAGGGTAGGGGTGACGCACAGACGAGGCATCCAACAAGCGCCCCCCCCCCCCCTCCATAACGCGCAACATCACTCTTAACCCATCCTCTCAAACCGGAGTGTTGGAAGGTCTACAGGTGGTTGCCGGTGACTGGTCTTAATATACGAATTGTAAAAGAAATATAAAGTCCTACATTCTTGTGCGCTAATAATTAAATGAACAGTGTTGGTAAGAGCAGCGATGACAGCATTATCGCGTTACTCCACGGCTTCTATACAGCGTGCCCCGCAGCTTCGCTTTTCGTGGCTTTTGGTAGGCGACTGAGTGTTTGCTGGGACCGATAACTTTAATGTATGAGTTTCATTATGGTACCTGAAGAGGCTTTAAGACGTTACTTTTTCTTTAGTGCATTACCTGTGTTACAATTTTGTTGTGAAACTATAACAGTTCGCTTTCCAGTGCAAATATATACTCCACACAAATAACTAAAAATAGGTAATGTTTAGACCAGCGTTTTAAATCGGAAATACGAAACCGTTGTCAAACGTGCGTCAGTGTTGGAAGATCTTTTTTTTATTGAAATACGCCAAAATACCGAGGGTTGCAATACTTTTCACAGTAAATAGCGAAATTATTTGGTTCCATGCAATAAATGAGCCACATCAAACTCCCACAAACAAAATTAATGTTAGTCACGTCATCACTATTAGCTAATGGCAGCTGACTCCTCTTTATTTATGCTTAAAGGTACTCTGTCATGGACCATAACTTGACTTCGTCACTGTGGCCCC
Source organism: Lithobius niger (assembly GCA_023313725.1). Lineage (NCBI taxonomy): Eukaryota > Metazoa > Arthropoda > Chilopoda > Lithobiomorpha > Lithobiidae > Lithobius > Lithobius niger. Next base: position 481 of record JAHWFP010091197.1, on the reverse strand, counting down.
GTCCATCGTCCAAAAAATCTTTAAAGGTAAATTCTTGATTTTTTTTACGTCTATATTACCATAAGTGGCCGTGTAAAAGTACTTGTAAATGAAGAGAAATGAAACTGCAGTACGAAGATAAATAAACAAACACCCGGAATTAAGTCTGGGGACTGCGGTGCAGATCAGTTGGGGGGGGGGGGGGGCCATCAGACCAAGTCACACGATGATACGTGAATTTTTTCGTCAGCATGGCAACATACGGGATGGGCCACTTCACGGCAGTCCTCGTACTCTGCAACATGTTTTTATATAATCCTCCATAAAGAACAATTGGAAACCATTGGGTAAAGCATTTCACGCCTTTAAAACAAAATTGGTAAAACTATTTCCCTCTAATGGCGTTGACAAGCACTAATTAAAATCGGATGTCACTTTAAGTGACTTTACTTTTTTTTTGACTCAAAGTTCTTTCCATCTTTCGCAGCAGGGCTTTGCAAAA
>JAHWFP010091195.1:28548-49916 GCA_023313725.1 Lithobius niger | reverse complement strand
TTGACCTTCGTTTGACCCTTAAGCTACCTTTCAGTCAGGGCTGTCACTCCCAAAACTGTTAAGAGTAGTATTAAGGCATGATGCTCCACATTTTAAACACCTCTTTCCCTTTGTAAAAGCAACAGTTTAGCAGAAAATGACAAAAATGTGATTTTTCGTCCAAATATGACCTGTTGACCTTCGTTTGACCCTTAAGCTACCTTTCAGTCAGGATTGTCACACCCAAAAATGTTAAGAGTAGTATTAAGGTATGATGCTCCACATTTTAAACACTTTTTCCCTTTGTAAAAGCAACGGTTTAGCAGATGATGATGAAAACGTGATTTTTGGTGCTTTCCTCACTAAAATGCAGAATTTGGACTTAAAATTAGTTTGAGATTGCGTTTATTTTGTGGACCACTCTATATTAATAGTTATTTTTGCCTTCTGCTTAATAGCATGCTCTAAACGTCTGTTGATGGTAAAAGAGTTAGGGATTGTTAACGAAAAACTAAATTGATTTTCTTTTGGCATTTTAACCTCAATTTTAAACTGGCAACAGAAGGGCTGAAGGAATATTAATGCCGTGCTACAACATGGTTCTTGACTCCTTGAAACCTGAAGGGATATTAACGCTGTGTTAAAACAAGGTTCTTGGCTCCTGGAAACCCGAGTCCATTGGAACTTGGGACTATGGTCACCACGGTCATCGTGGTTGAGTGGTGGCAGGCTCAGCCTAGTAGCCTGAAACAGTTAGTCTGGTCGTTGACTAGATAGGTGGCCCTGGTAAAGTCCCTACTGCCAGCTAAAGTACTACGACATATCTAGGGAGCTTCAAGTTGCGTAACCCGGTAAGCAAGTGTTTGGTAAATCCACGAGTAATCTGCAGTATTCCATAGTAACCATCCCGGTATTCTTGTAGAAAGAAAACCAACTATTACCATTCACCGTTTTTTTGAATTTGAGCATTCATTGTGTGGTGCCTACTTTCCACAACAATTAAAATTAACCGTAAGCATTTTTCAAGTAGCCTAAAATACCAAAATTGAAAATTTTAACACTGCATTATAAGTGCGTTTCATTCAAGCAAGTCTTGTTTCAAATGGGTTTTCTGTATTATAATTATGCTCATGTCTTTTAAATATTAATTGAGATTGAATTTTAATAACTCTACTAATCTCCTGACATGTGCCAAATCTTTTGCACAATTTGTATTTACCATGTGAATGAACAATCAACTTCACTTCAGTTTTTCAACTTTTGAAAATTATATTGTACACTCGAAGTTACCAATCGAAGATCAGTTTTGGGACAAGATACGACAACTAGGAGAATAAGCATGGAAATTCAATGAAAACACTGGCAAGAAAATATTAACAGTGGTTAAATAAAACGCTTTTAATAATACAAAGTCTGGTAAAGTCTGGTGTTACATCAATAATATTTTTTTTTTGTAGCTGTATTTCACCATCCTATTGAAAAATGATAATCTAGGTACCAGCAACTGTATATTAACATTTTAAAAAAGGATAAATTATATATTGCCACTTTAGGGAACACGATCAGGATGGATTCATTTTTTTATTATGTAAAATGGATTGTTTTCATTTACCGTAAGCCCTCTAATTGTAGCCCGGGCCACTGGTTGAAAAAAACCATTTTGACCCAGCAACAATTGGAGACTGGCTATAACTGGAGACTGGCTCCAAAAAATGTAGGAAAGGAATTTATGGTACTGGCGTGTGACGGACATGCTCTTTTATAGATTTTTTTTCCAAAATCAAGCCATTTCAACCCGGCTCCAATTAGAGACCCAACTATAACTATACCGGTTACCACTAATTTGTGATTGACAAAACACCTGGCTACAATTGAGGACCCGGCCACAAATAGAGGCTTTAGGGAAATCAGCTATATTTATAAAACATTTTTCCAATTTCATAATCTACTTGCATAACTATTGACCACATGACAACGAAAACAACCTAAATACTTAACAGCCTAACAACTAACATTTTTAAGCTAACAAAGGCATGAAACGGTAATTAATTATTATTGGGTGTAGTGAAACTAGGAGACTGGATAATTTGTGTGTTCCAAATTTGACCACAAAAATTATCCAGTTTCTTTTTACCCAGAAAATACCGTTTCACAAATTTGAATTGAAAAAAAAAAAAAAAAAAAAAAACGATCCACCTAAATCATGACAACTCAAGAACTCAGAATCAATCCACTCTGAATAGGAGAATGACATACTTCAGAAACAGCATTACTGCACATTTCATTCGCATTAAGATGAACGCACATCACCTTAAAAAAAACTAGTGTAATATAGAATCAGCACCTTTCCCGAATAGCTGTTACGAACTATATACTTTTGTAGAGACTTTCATAGAAATATTTCCAGCTAAAATTATAATTCATCTTAATATAATGTACGGAAAAAACAACCATAAGCACTTGAGCCAATCTCAATAAGATATATTTTTACATGTACATTAGATAAAATCTTTCCTTATCATTCTAAACATTAAAAAGAAAAAAGGAGAGAACATGTACGTAACAGTTACCCCAGATTGCCTTACCTTCTATGCCTTAAAAAGTAGTACTTATTTATTTTTACTTGCTACACAACAATTGCTTTCAGGCTGAGAGACGAGTGCAATTTTATTTTACCACAAATGTAAGGAGGTTGCAAAGACAAGAGTAACATTGTACAGTGTATGATCAAATAAACAATCACAATGATGACAATGTTTAGTATACATACACAGTGTCAATTAAACAAGTACGACAGGTGCAGAAATTGTGAAGGTTGAGCATGGCAAAATTTGCGAATGCAGGAAGATTTAGAATTATGTGTAACTCAAAACATTTTGGAAGAAGGAAGAACAATCGTTCGACTTTGAAAAAAAAAGATTGGACTTGAACGGATTTAGATGGAAAAAAAATTGAATTTATTTACATATATTTCCCCTCTTGCAATTAAAAAAAAATATATAATACATAAATTTTAAGTAATATCTTAATCGCCATGCGAAAACTTCTAACAGAGCTTGCAATAGATCATTGAGAATAATCACAAAATAGGGCCAGTAGTCTGGGAAGTAGTCTCTTTATAAGCCAATGTTATCCGTACAAGTAATTATATTCTGGTCAAGCTGAAAGTGCAAAAACCCTTTTGAACTTAAATCAGAATCAACAGTAACTAGAGACAGTTTGTGGCACTTAAGACTTCAATGGTATTGTGTGAGGCGGATTCGATGAATTTTGAATACTCGTGAACCGGACTAGATAGAGGATTGTGGTTTGCAGTATTCCTTCCATTTCTTGGCATAACACCAAAATTGACAGCAATTAACAGAACCTCCAATAACCAACGTCATTAACAAAAGATTTCATTTGTATAATGTAAATACCCATTGTTTCCGTTCCATTGGTAACATAACACTACGACTTACATTAATTAGTGCATTAAAAATTCGTTAAATCTTCTTCCATTTATCAATCTACTGCCTGAAAACCCATTACTGCTCTTTACCCAACGATTTTATAGGAACACAGAAAGAAATACTTTAAAGGGAAAAATAAATTTGGTATCCAACAGTTATTTTTTTCAATAAATTTCTTAGTCCTCATCCCGAGCTCCACGAGTCAATTAATTTGGTTAAAGACAGGTTGCTTTTTTTTTGCCTTGGACAGGGACAAATATTTGTTACAAATCGCTAGCAAGCTCGCTTTTTGTACCAGTGTTGTAAACTGGATCAAGGAGCGAACTGTTGTGGGCACAAGGAGGGGACGGATGGTAGAAAAAATAAAAATGTTAAATACTAAATAATGACTGTGTGAAGCTGGGACGCTCTGTACTTTCACAGAGACACCGTGGAACATTTTCCACACACGGCAGAATCAGAAATCAAGCCAAATCTTCAGGTAACTTATTTGACCAGTTAGATGCTACACATGTGTAAACCTGTGTAAACAAGGCGAGTTAATTTCCAATTTGAGTTCCAAATAGAAGACGACCTTGCACTAAATGATCCATTTAACGTTTCTCTTATATACCGGCAGAGCATCGAAGAGGTACAGGAATCAATGCGATATCGTATTGGCATCAACGGTAACGGCAAAAGTACTGGTTAGTTTCGGTGTTGGATAGGATTGGCCAAAACTGATAGTGGTTACTGAACGGTTTTCTTGTTTCTTATTGTTGCCTGCGGAGCACAACTTGCTTACATTAAGCAGGATATACAGCAGCGACAAAAATGTCATACTGGTGACGAGGTTAGCACCAGGAGCTGGTTATCATGTTAGCTGCACGCACGGGGTACATTACGTTGGACCAAATTTCCGGACACTTTCAGGACATTTATTCGAATGTTCAAAAAAACTTTAGCTACATATCAGTCTTGTGTATTATTTAGGCAGGTTATCAAATAAACATAAAATGTTCCTTTTATTTAGGCAGTTTTTTTTTCTTTTTCTTAGCTGAAGGTTGGTACGCAAGATTATTTTGCACGCAAACTAAGCAAATTCTTTTTTACATTTTCCAATTTGCTACAACTTCACAATTTTTCAGTGCCAGTATTAATCATTATTTGGGCAACTTTTGCAGAGTTTATAAGTTATTCTAAGATCTGTTACAGTAGTCTCTCTCTCTCTCTCTCTTATCAAGCCAGCCCCGAACTGAATTTACTATCTCTTGGCATTATTTAAGTAAAAGTTCGTTAAAAAAAAACTTTAAAATGTAGCACCAATTCAATCTGTAATAATTTTTGTCACGTACCGTACTATTCAGCAGAATCCAGCATTCGAAACACGTAGGCTGAATGACTAGAAGTTGCTTAGTAACTTCCAAGATCCATGAAGAAGAATTCTCCCTAATTTCGTGAACAATACGGTGCTAGGGCTTTATCGTACATCGCGTTTGTTTTGCCGGTACAAAAACGAAGGCTTAGATAATAATCCCCTTTTTTTAAATGCCAATAATTTTAGAATTTTGATAAATTTCAGGAATTTTGGGACATTATGTGAAAAATAAGGCCAAGTTTTCAAATATCAATAATTTTAGGAATTTCAAGACAACTTCTACCACTGATGGAGATAAAAAAACAAAAAACACCAACGCCATCTTTATTCTAACCGATGCTAAGAGCGGACTTTCTTAGGCCTCAAAAACGTTGTTTTGTCCAATCCCTTAAACTGCAAAACACATATTATTGCACTGCAGATTGCTTTATCATATATTGACCTCTTTGATTCAGGGACTACAGACGATGTGTATAATAATTTGTTTTTAAATTTTAGCTGCCATTTGACAACATATTTTTAAAAAAAATACTGAAGAGCTACCTGCCGCCGAGAAATTTAATAGCTTTGTGGCAAAAACACGGACATTTATTTATTTATACGTGTAAGCTATTTTCCGGGTGATTACTGGGCTTAAGTTAATGAATTACTAAGCACGTTGTCAGTTACTGCCATAATTAACACTGGCGATAGCCAGTGTTAGTAAGGGTCGACCTAGGACCTCTGTGTTAAACTCTTAACTTTGAGAGCTTATAACTCCGTCAAAAGTAAACATATTTAAACCAAATTTGGAATCTAGCCTTGACTAGTAAAGGCCTGTCTGCAGTCCAAAAATTGTGAAATTCGGTCCAGCCAAACCCGAGATGCAGACAAGGGCCAAATAGACAACTTCTTGTTCAGCTTCTTGTTGTTGTTGTTGTTGTTCTGGGGATACTTTCGTCTGTCCTCTCTACAGGTCAAACCATTTGTCCTATAAAGCTGGTTCTTAGCTCATTTTACAGGTATTGCTCTGTAGATGTGCCCTTTTCATAAGGCCTTTTCTAATTGGTCAAGTGGTTCAGGGGTTACGGAGCTCTAAACCACCAGATTGATTGTTTTACATTGTTTTAAACATTGTTATTATGCAACAATACCAATTAGCAAACATCAGCTTTGAGACATAGACTGAAGATTAAAGGATTTGTTTCTATTGTTAACATTGGCGATAGCTAGATTAGTGAGGGTCAGCCTAGGGTCTCTTGTGTTAAACTATCAGCTGTGACCGCCAACTGCACTGTTTTACAGTTTAGCTGCAATTCTAAAAGTAACACGAATTAATAAACAAAAACGGAACGTTAAATGTTTAGAGTAAGGATCTAAATGTCAAAACCTAGAAGGAACACGGACAAGCTTTGACAGTTAGGGTCTAGGTGTAAAATTTTTTCAGTAAGAGGCTGGAAAGCATTAGACCCTTACTACCCGGTGGTCAGCAATAAATACATTTTCATGAAAAACTGGAAATCATCCTACAATGACCCATGTGATGATCAAGTGGTAGTATGGTTATACGTTTCCTGCTTTGCTTTACGTTGAAAATTATTTTTCAATTTAGTAACATGCCAGCATATTCGTAGCAAACAGCATTATGGTAATCCTCTACCATAAATCTACGAAATATAATAAAAATTCTAAAGCATCAAAAGACAAAATGCCAAACTTCACAAGAAAATTGTGTTATTAAAGTTCCAAAACAATATTCTAAGAACAAAGAAAACCTGCTACAACCGTTCATAAACACGTTCAGTCCGAAGAGACTAGAACTAATCTAACCACCGGGTAGTAAGGGTCTAATGCTTTCCAGCCTCTTACTGGCAAAATTTTACACCTAGACCCTAACTGTCAAAGCTTGTCCGTGTTCCTTCTAGGTTTTGACATTTAGATCCTTACTCTAAACATTTAACGTTCCGTTTTTGTTTATTAATATTGTTATAGGTCGGGCCAGATAGTTTACTGGCCATGGGACAGATCCGCAACTTCCTTTTTTCAGCCACTACATGGCAAAACCATAAGTCCGGACTCTGTAACAAAACAGCACTGCCTTGCAGCTTAAGTGCACCCCCAAAATGGATGATTCTGTGAGCAATTCTGAAGACAGATGATGAAAGCAGAGGTACGGATTTGGAATGTGGAGGTACTACATACTGTTTTAAGTGATCTTTAAACTGAATTTCGAAATAATTTATATCACTAATTGTAAAGGATTTAGTTCTTGCATGGTGTTAGACCACACAAAGGATTCTATTTGACAAGAAAAAAAAAGCCATTGTAGTATACAGATGTAAAGTGAGTGAATTATTAAACCGAGCACCATGGCTGCTTGCCGTGATGAGCATATCACGTGACAAGTAGTCCACTCATATGGCAAAAGATCTGCTATTCTTGTTCGTCAATGGCTAGTCATGATGACATCACGGCAAACAGCTGTGACTCGTGGTACAATTTTAGTTATCGTTACACATAAAAGTGTTTCATCTTCAGAAGAATCAATAAATAATAACAATAATTGAAGAGACAATATAGAATCTAAAGAAAGCAGCATCGAACAGGTTGCAACTGGAAACGAAAAACTTCGACACATGCAGTAAAAAGCATTGCAGAAAAATGGATTAAAAATATATATTAAACAAAAAGGAACTCTGGTCCAGAATATAATTCTAGAAAAGGCAGGCATTCAATAAGACTGCAACTGCCGTAGAAAATGCGTAAGGAAAGTACGTGAAGACAGCAGACGAGCCATTTTTGATGGATTTTGGCAGCTCGGGAATCTTGCAAAAACAATATGCTTATTCGTGTGGACTTATAACATAATTTTCATTTCCATGCGCCTAGGACTATCACCTGCAAACGACGCAACAAATTTAAGATCGAACCAGAATATGAAGAAGAAAATGAAGCCTTGAAAAAGAATGACCATTTATGTAAAGCAGATTGATTTTTAAAAAGTGTTGCATTTTCCGAAACATTTATCATTAGGTTGCTACTACGGACACCAGCCGATACTTTGCCATTGTTGCCAGTATTCAGTACCGACTACATTTATTAGCTCAACTAAATAAAGTATCTGTGCCATTTCCAACTTATTTGAGAGTAACACACATTAATCTTTTAGTTGAAACCTAAAATTTATCAGTTATTAGCAAAATTAATTGAATTCTTATGCATACTACAATAGCACAGCTGGAACGATGCGTGTCTCCATACTTTCTCTGATGTAGTACCAACGCAGCTGTTTCTTATACAAGGTCTGTGTAATTGAAAGTGAAAGTGGGGGCATTGTTTCGTTTATTGTAATTCTCGGGTGTTGGCTTGGACAGGTACCTCAACAACAGCAACGCCAACACTTTATTAATTTTTCCGTTTAAGTGGCACAAACGAAATGCTGAAATTTGAAGAATAAATGTTGCCTGATGACGCACACCTCTGAACAATGTTATGTGCCTCATCCTCATGCCGCATTGAAAGTCTAACTACTATCGCAAGTATTTACTCCAGTTAAAAAATTAATGAACGAATACTAGAAGGTAGCTGTAATTACTTTACTCAAGTATTTAGTTAAATATTTAGAAATTATTTTATGTGCTATTATACAAGACCGCACCCGACCTCATGGCAGCGAATGGCAAAACAAAGGTGGAGACGATCCAGAACAGACGTGTTAGCGATGTGTGAAAGCATTTTACAATTGATGTTATATCGCCTTCCCAAGCTGTTTGTAAGTTATGCAATACGTTGTATAACCATGGCGGAATAAACAACAAAATATATGGGGCAGGAGATATGAAAAACAAACATCTTGAATCTAGCATCCAGAAGTACAAAAATTGGCGCGGCCAACGCTGTTGGATGGCAACACTTCGCCATCAGCTTAAACTGCTAGTTTGTCGGTCTGCAGAGGTTGTGCGGCAACAAACCAGTTGGCTATAGAAGGTTTACTTGACAAACAACGGGCATATAATTCAACCATCCAAAGGCAACGCAGACCACTCGTACATAATGGCTCAGCTATTTTCGATTGTCACCCGATTCGGAATTTTGGCATCTCTTTGAATTGTTGGAACCCTGTTACACTATACCTAGTAAACGTTATTTCGAGACACTGCTTTAACATCACTAAACGATCAAGAGACTATGAAAGTGAACAAATTGTTATCAACTCTGTGAAGTGGATACTTTTTACTACTGATATGTGGCTGTCTGCTGCTGCGCAGTCTACATATCCATTACTGCCCAACGAATCGCACACAATAGACAATATCCTGCCAGTTTTTGAAAATTGGCAACAAGAATGGAAAATCACTTTTAAAAGTTCATCCTGTGGTTAAAGATGGTGGTCGAAATATGCTGACTGCATTTCAAGATTCCCTGCCCACTATGATATGCCTCACTCACACACACCAAGTTTCTAGTGTGTGTAGAAGCGTGATGTTGTAACAAGGCACACCATATCTCAGAGGGCGCCAGTCAGCTGCGTCAGATGATGCGCGTGCGCCAGCGTTGTTTGATCATTCATGCAGTTGCAGTTGTACGCAGTGTAATAAACTAATGTTCAAGCAATGCCCTACTCGCCAGGGATTTCTCCTCCCCCCCCCCCCCCGTTGGAGGAAAAGCACCCCCCCCAAATTACGACATTTGGCACAATGAAACAGGGACTCAAAACTACTCCAAAAGCCAAATCCTCTGACAAGACCGCAAGACAGTAAATCAACACGCGTTCGGAAATTTGGGCATTCTGTATGTCAGCGAGTTGACAGCTAAGAGCAATGCCAGCAGGACACACAGTGAATGGTATGTGAGTAGCGGTTGTTACAGCTAAGACAAAACTTTTTGTCATTTTAAATCTTCCTGCAATGAAGATGACATGTTAATGGGACGAATCAGCGATGATCAGCTGTTTCTACGCAAGGCAACAGGGAGTTCAGGGGCAACTAGTCGAGACGATGGTCTACAGTTTTACGACAGAGTCCATGAAATAGCTCGTGCAGCATTCACAAACCTGACCCCTCGAAACCTTTTCTGCATCAACTATGCCTTATATGTAGCAGGGTACGCAACAACACATGCTAACAGATGGGACAACAATGTTCATGCGACAGAAAATAACCACAGAGAACAACCAGAAAATCAATGGTGTATCCACCCGCATGTCATGAAAGACGAAAATTCCTAGAACCCGGACTTTCACTACCAGATCCCACAAAACGTCATTGACAGTTTAATAAAATTGGTTGCTCAGCAGGCGCCAATTTTGGACGTCAGCAAAACAAGAGCGGTAGTGACGACTAGTTGACAAAACTACCAGTTGGTGAGATGGGGCCACCTAGTTTGTGGTTCAGTGTTTTTTTTTTTGTGAAAGTATGACGTTAACAAGATTGGTATTTTGTTTTTTTGCACTAGGATTACCCCCCCCCCCCCCCCCCCCCTTATATGACCCGTTTTATAGAGCATTGTTGTAATTTCCCGTTTGCATGAAAATTCTGTGATTTCCCGTTAGCAGTCGCCCAAGCTTTCATTAGATTTAGTTAAGTCCAGGGCCTAGATCCCGTAGCATGAAAATATTGTGACTGGAAAAAAATGACGTCATCAATACTTATTTATTTATTTATTTATTTAAATTAGTTGTAGCGCCTAAGGGCATTAAACAACCTCAAAATAACAAAGAAAAAAAAAACCAATAATATTTACACATTTGAATGGCTGCAACAAGCAGGCAAATGACAAGACAACAAATATTTACAAAAAACCTCATAATTGTATGCACCAACACTATCATTTGCAAGCCCATTCCAGTCCCGAATTGTTCTTGGGAAAAACGACTCGGCCAGTACATCGTACTTACATTGAAAGCGCCTAACCTTCTTCACATGGTCACCTCTCCCCAAATAGTCAGGTGACAACAAGTACTCTGCAGGATTGAGAATGGTATTGTCATGATATATCTTGTAAAAAAGGCCAAGTCTACGATCACGTCTTCTTACACTTAAAGGCTGCCAGTTCAGTGAGTTCATCATACCAGTTACACAGGCTTCTCTGCGATAATTGCCTACGACCATTCTAGCACCTCGACGCTGCACTTTCTCTATCTCGCTGATTTGGCACTCAGTAGCAGGATCCCACACAGCACTACAATATTCAAGCTTCGATCTTACCGTGGCCTTATAAACCACTTCTCTGGCTTGTTGTGAGGTACCAGCCAATACTCTATTTATAAATCGCACATCAGACGTTGCCTTTGTACAAATATTGGCGATGTGGTCATTCCATTTCAACTTGTTGTTTATACAGATTCCCAAAACAGAAATTTTGTCAACCACCTGTAATACGTTACCCCCAATACTATAGTCTGGCATAGTAACATCCTGTTTTCGTGTAATGAATAAAACTTTAGTCTTGTCAATGTTTAGATTCATTTTCCATTTTTTACACCAAGCAGTCACCTTGTCCAAATCAGCCTGTAACAGTTGTCTGTCCTGTTCAGAGTTAACAATTCTGTACATATTTGCATCATCAGCAAACAAGACGGAGTTTGAGGTAATTTCTTCAACAAGATCGTTAATGTAAATTAAGAATAGTATGGGACCACTTACTGATCCCTGTGGCACTCCCGAGGAAACTTCCACTTCACTGGATTTGGCACCATTTACAACAACATACTGTTTTCTATCGCGAAGGAAGGCACGATACCAATTAACCACTGCCTCGCTGGTTCCATAGCTTATCAGCTTTAAAATCAATAAATCGTGCGGAACCGTATCGAATGCTTTTGCCATATCTAAAGCAACAAGGTCAACAGATGCCCCTCTATCCAAACCCAAAGCAATATCATGAATCATGCTTAGCAAAAGCATCTCGCATGAAGAACCTTTGCGGAAACCGAATTGCTTTTGAGAAAGCAAGTTGTTTGATTCCAAGTGATTTACCAGGTTGCTTACAATAATATGTTCCATCATTTTACAACAAATAGATGTTAGTGAAACAGGACGATAATTTTCAACCTCACTCCTCTTACCACTTTTGTGTAAGGGTGCCACTGCAGCAGTTCTCCATTCGGTTGGCACAGTCCCTTCGTTTAAACTCTGTCTGAATATATGAAATAAATACTTGGCACTAATATCTTGTGTTTCTTTCAGCATCGTGCTAATAATTCCGTCAGGACCTGGTGCTTTGCCATCTTTAAGGTTACTTATTAGTTTGACAATACCTACGTAAGTAACATCAATATCGGGCATTTTGGTGGTACATCTGGGATTCACTGTAGGAGCCTGTGTGCCGTTGTCAGGAATTGTAAACACTGATTCAAAAAAGGAGTTGAATTCGTTCGCTCTTTCCCGATCGTCAGTGACCTGCTCTTTGTCTTTAGTATGCAGAGCCGGTATACCACATTCTTTTCTTTTTGATTGTTTGACATATGACCAAAAGTGCTTCGGATTTTTTGCAAACACCGAGCCCAAATTTTCCAGGTATGCTCTTTTACCTTCTCTGAGTAATTGTTTGGTAGTCTCTTTGTGGTAACCAACTTCTGCCCACTGCGTCACAGTTCTAGTCTTTCTTGCACGCTGCCTCATTCTCTTTCCTTTCCGAATTTGCCTCTTCAAATCGACGTTAATCCAGGGCTTATCCTTCTTCACCTTCACGGGCACACACGGTGTATGTTTCTTAATAGTGCTTTTCAAATCTGTTTTAAATGCAAGCCAGTTGTTCTCTAGTGTTTGTTCGGGGGTACGCTCAGCAAAAGTCACGAAAAGTTCTTCAAGATCCTGATTTATCTTTGGCCAGTCCGCTTTATCATACCTCCATTTCATTTTTGGACCCTCCACAACACGATGAAGGCTAGTTGGAAAAACTACTCTAACCAGGGAATGATCAGCAACACCTGCCTCGACAGAAACACTCTCTCTTGCAGCCACCACTGAAGTGAAAACTAAGTCCAAACAATTGTCTTTTCTAGTTGGCTGCTCCACGATCTGCTCTAGAGCAAACTCGTCCATCATCATTTGCAGTGAATCAGGTTGAACAATGCTACACTGGTTTCGCCACTCTACGTCGTGCCATTTAAGTCCCGGTAGATTGAAATCTCCAGCAATAACAACATTGGAGTTGTTTCTTGGTATGATCTCCTTAGCTTGTTCATAAAGGACATCAATGGCAGATTTATTTTCTTTTGGCCTGTAGAAACATGCAAAATAAAACACACCAGTAGCCGTTGACACTTTGCACCAGCATGTCTCAACATTCCCAGCAGGAGACACAATAATTTCCTCACTGACCAAAGAATCTTTAACTGCTATAAGGACGCCTCCTCCTCTTGTGCGCCGGTCATTTCTGTACACCACATAATTTCTTGGAAACCAGTAATACGTAGGGTCATCATCGCTCAGCCAGGTCTCTGTACATAGCAGGACATCAGGTTCTTCAGAGAGTAACAATTCATTGAGTTCCACATCTTTATTTCTAACACTCTGAAAGTTAATTAGCATAGCCACCAAGTTTTTGTTGTCTGGTTGGGTTCTACAGTTTTCTCCCTCTTTATCTTCATAATGCGCCCATTCCGTATGACCAGATCCTTCTCCCCGGTGTTCACCCTGTTTTGCAGTTGTCGATATAAGTTTTTTAGCTCATTTCTCTCCTCCATGGACCGATCTGGTGAGATGCCAACTTGCTTGGCACCATTTTCCATAAAAAAGTTACGGCAGCGGAAGGCTTTTTGTAAAACTAGTTCTTGTTCCTCGTAAGATTTTAGTTTGACCAGCAATGGCCTAGCTTTTTCAACATCAGTTGACCTTTGACCCAATCTGTAGCACTGGATGGTGTGTACTTTATTGGAAACGTCCAGCCTCTCCATCACACATTTTACCTGAGACACATCGAACGTTTGCCTGGCTTTTCCTTCAGAATCCCCACTTTCAGGCACATTGTGAAGAATAACATTCAGCTTTCTAGATTCCCTTTCCTTCAATGTCTTTTCAACAAGTGTAGTACACATGTTGGCAGTGATTAACTTATGTGGCTCAAGTAAACGTTTACCTGAAACTTTGTCAGCATATGTTTTTTTCATACCTTCCGTGTGTTGTCCAGTTTGACCAGGTTCGTTTTCTTGAGCTTTACTTTCATTCTCCATCTCATTATCAACATGACCTTTTGCCTCTTCAAGTCTAGACTCAACATCAGGCACTAGCAACTCAACAAGCTGTTTCAATGAATTAATTCGCTCGTCTTTAGCTTTTAGTTGAACCCTAATTTCCATGATTTCACTTTGTAACTTTTCTTTCTCGTTTTTGATCGTTTCAAGGACGTCAAAAACACCACACATCTTGCACACAAAAACGGTATCTATATCCTGTATTTCTTCAAATGCACCTTTCAAACCAGAGTTTTGAAACAGAACCCAGTCGTCACATTTTCCACACTGTATCCATTCAGATTCCACGTCAATTTTAGCAAGCTTGAAGGAATTCCTCTTGCCCGGAGAATTTGACGATTTCTTTGCATCTTTCTTATTTTTCGGCGCCATCTTGGATTCCGGAGTGACAAAATTTAAAAAAACAAAAACCGAAGAATCCCTCCAAAATCAAGTTTTTAGTGTCCAAAGCACGCCCGGTTACATACTAGAAGAGTTTATACTTCACGTGCACATACCATTATCCATGTTAACTTATTAATTACAGCAACAATCGATTTTTTTGACGAGTAAGAAAAACGTGGCCGCAAATCTCTACCACTCTGTGCATCTTTGTAGAAAACACAGTTTTAATCATTACTTATACAGACACTTCTAATGAAAGACACACAAACGAATTAAGATTGTCGAGATTCCCACTATGTGACTGGAAAAAGAACATGACATCATCAGTATTGTGCATCTTTGTTGAAAAAGACAGTCCGAATTATTACTTATACAGACAAATCAGTTTGAAAGACCACAAACAAACAATGAAAGAATTACGGAGATTCCCACTTTGACTTCAATAGTATTAGGAGTGGGAATCTCGGTAATCTGGCGACACACAAACAAACAAATATTATTATCTTAGTTATATAGATTTGGTCTCAAGTAGGGAAGTCATGCCGCCATCCATCATGACACGCCCCACCTTTTCCCATTCACAAGAGCCGCGCATACGCACCGCCACTCGGGCTCGAGAGAGAGCGGGAAGCAGCCGACTAGACAGGGTCGGAACAGGGCCTCACTTGACAATAAACCACGTTTCAAGATCAAAATCGTCTTTTCCGTGAGCATCCGAAGCAAATCCGACGGAATCCTGCAAAAACTAGCGCCCGAACAGCAGGAGCTACAAAACGACCTACAGGAAAGTGAATTTAACAAATATTTTTGGACTGAAATTTGAAAATGAACGATCGCGCGTTTTTTCTGCCCAAACATGGCCGGAGGCGACCACGAGGTGTTTAACGTATTGTTGGAAAAAATGGCTCGACAGCAGCGTGAGTTTGGATTTTTATTTCAAGCACTATTGCTTTATTCAGTCCAGAATGTGTGGGGATGTGCTAATCGTGTATCAGGATAGTGACTGTGCGTGTAAAATAAAGCAAAACGTGACAAGAGCAGCGCAGCACAAAGAATGTTTATAACTGCAATTAACGATTTTCGTTACGAGCAACCCATCATCATGGAGACGTTCAGACGGCTTAGATGTTCACACGGAAATGCCAACTGGAGCATAGGGGACATTGTTTTACCAAACCGTTAATGAATGGAAATTCAAAATAACGGACATCGTTTAAAAACTTCAGGACCAAATAAGGCTAGGCTTCACCCCACCCGTTCACAAAGGACACAAAAAGTTCATGGAAGCCTACACAATTCCGTCAGTGTTTCGAACATGGCTTGACCTGGCAGAAATGCAAGAGAACATAACGGCAGCTCATCCATTTATGAAGCCCACCATGTTATGTACAACAAAAAACCCGACTTATGACTCGGCAGGTCCAAAAAAATTCCTAACCGATCTGTGTTACATTTTAAGGGGAGCGCAACTTCTCCAGGATGGCAACTTCTTAGGCTTGAAGAACATGGGTTCGTTGAAAACAAGCGAAAAAATAGTTTTAGGCTACGTTTACGCCACGGTAGACAAGATACCTCGCGACAATGATGCCGAAGATGACGGTTTTGATGAGACGCCGAGTGTGATCATCGAAAAAGACACTGCTGTAGCCGAAATGAATGAACGATCATCGAACGTTAATGAACAATTACAAGAGCAGGTTCAGCAGGAAACATGCGTAGCTAAAGTCTCAAGTGACACTCGACAGCCATTCTTCGAATCGAAAGACGTTAATCAAGAAGAAGCGACCTTCCCGACCATCGAAAATGCAATCCCCGTAAAGCACGAACAGCCAGCAGTCGTCACCAACCCCAAAGCCGATACAGACGAGCAGCCAGCGAAACAGCCAGTCATCACTGCCGAGCCCGACAGCGATATCGCAGCACCAATTGTTCCCAATGACCGGTCAAGCACCGTTGTCAACGCGACGCCCACTGACTCTGCCGCCGAAGCCCCGGCCGCGGCAGGAGACAGCAAGCCGACAAAAGCAAAGTAATCTGTATCTCGCAGAAAGATCACCACTGGTAAACGTTCGAAGCAACGAAAACCACGAACATTACTCAAACTGGCACAAGTAGCTAAACGTCGGAAACAAAAGAAAAAACTGCCATGGTCGAAACAAGAATATGGAAATGTTTTCGCCGAACGACGTGCAATGTCAAGACACTCAACAGAGAAACGTTCATGCAGCAGCAGCCGCGATCATGAGAGAAACTCTGCATCCTGCATTCAGAGATCACATCACCCGTTCATAGCCAATTGCCAAGGTTCTGCACCTCGGAAAAAACATTATCTCAAACAGCTCAACAAGTGCTCCAACCATGCAGTCAGTGCTATGCGAGGACACATGCATTCGCAAAAGCATTGGGGGAAAAGTAATCGCACAAAATCAATGACGGGCCATTTTTGTCACTCGGCGTTCAAGGATCAAACGATCACCTGTTACCGTAACTGCAACCGTAGGCCGCTCATGGCAGCACAGGCCGGCGCGTGTTAGCATAACCGAGGATTTCAACTCGTGTCAGTGCAAGACAAAACGTGTTCATAGAGCAAAGCATCGTTTCAAAACAGATCGGTGTGCAACAGACATCGTTATCGACGGGAAAATTGTGCGTCACGAAATGCAGAGGGACGTCCAAGTGTAAGGTAAAGAAATTAGTACGCAAAACGAAAAGCGTGAAATTCAAACAGCAACGTCGTCTGTGTGGACGATCACCAGATGTAAACATCACGATCGACAGAGGAAAAAAGGGAATCGTGGTCCGGTCAGTCTTCCAAAACAGCAGATGAAGACACGAAACTGAGCACAAGAAAACGGGAAATTCAAATGTGCGTTTTCCGTTTTTGCAACCAGGAACTGACCCGCCTCGAAATGTAAACATTGCCACGTGCTCAACAGCAAGAGTCAAAACATGTGATCACAAAACAGCCGTGACTCATCCTAGCTTCGCCAGACGGCTAACGCTCGAGAGGGCGGAAACTTTGCACGAGGGGAAATCACACGAACACTATTAAAAGAGGAGTGCAAATAACACAGATCAATGTGTATATAAGTCCAACAAATTTCTTTGAATTTGCAGTAATGATTAATCCTTTTACAAAATAATTCTCAGCATGCAGAACACAATGATGATGTTGTCAGCCACTCTCTCGTTAAGCGATAAGTTTATTTTTTACTAATTCTTAGATTTGATTGCACGAATTTAAATCGATCGAACTCTCCTGTAATCAATTTAAATGTTCTGAACCATAGATGTCATCAGGCTTAACAGGAAAATCGTAATTGAATAACTCGAAATGTAAGCGTTAGTATTTACTGGAAAACAGCATTTTAGTAAGCATTTAGTCGTTCACTTTTAAAAGTTTTCAGTAATCATTACACAAGTTGAAAGTTTTTTTTAAAGAACTTGGAGCATTTTAGTAATGGCGTCTTTGGTGCGCTAGATTTAAGTACAAATTTTTAGATGTCATGCTTAACATTTAAGTAGGTTAAAGGCACTTGTAGCCAGTTACTAGAAATAAGTTAAGGACACACATTATCAGTCTTGTGGGCCTTAAATAGCACTAGGCTAGAGGCCAACATTAGTGGCTTGCGCGATGTAGGCTACCACTGAATTTTCTCGGTTTTTAGTGAAAGATTAGCAACGAGAAAGTGGCTAAACATGTGGCTCCTGGTAGCGCGTTGGATATCTTGCGTTGCATGAACCTTGCATAGGCTAGGCTAACATGTTTTTTTTTTTCCAGACAAAAATTTGCACATTTTGATAATCACACTTCATTGTAAACTATTGGTTGTATTGAGAGTAATAATTCGTTGCACATGGTCACCGTTATTGGGAATGATTGAGAATAGTGCACTTATGGGCAGGATGAAGTCCTTAATCCCTCGCAGAAGCGATCTTCCTAGATTTGCGGAATGTTTCTGCTGTAGACTTGGTTGCTAAGGTATTAAAATTTTCAGGGTATGCAGTACGGAACATTGGGACCAACACTTTCTGCTCTTAAGGAAGTTGGTAGACCGCGATGGTCGCGCAGCCAGGCGTATGTCTATTGTCAAGGCTGGAGTTCTTCTTATTCTCACAAACCACGGGACTGTTGTAGATGCTAAGGTTTCACAATTTCGACGACTGTTCACCCCACTGAAGGGAACGTAAGTATACAAACCATTGGTGGTTTTTTTCTTTGTAGAAGGTCTCAATCAATTGTGTATGAAGTCGTTGTAGAATTCTCGCAGTAGATTTCATGGTAAACATGAACCTGTACAACATAAGTTAGTTTTAAGATGTGGAATTGGCAAATGTTGAAATTTAAACACTAGCCTAGGCAAGAAAGGGAAATGAGGTCTTCGGTACCTAAAATTAACATAAAAAAAGAAAGCAGGCAGTGTAACTACCTGCTACCTGGTATGTGTGCAATGTAGGCTAAGAATCTATAGGCTATTTTTTTTTTTTGGGGGGGGGGGGGGAGTTGACACTGGTGCCAACTACGATTAATTGTAAGCTATGCAGCTATAGAATAAGCCTATGTCGGAGAATTTGGTGCCAACCACACTCTGGAGGTAGGTTAAGGTTTCAATGGCAGCAGACCTTGTTGGAGTTGAAGCCATTGAATTTGTTGAATGAAATGAGGGAAAAAAAATGTGCATGGATGAAATCATATGCAACGCATGACAATTCTATTTCTGGCTCGGGCACCTGTCTACTTATAGGATTGGTCCGCTTGCGGTCCAAGTCACTCACGGATTTTTCAAGCTTGTTAAATGGAACAAGCTTGAAAAGCTTGAAAAGTCGGGTCCACGAGGGTGTAGTACACCTTCGCGCCACCATTCTTCTTCCGTGAGCCATACAAGTCACTCGTACCGCGCGTTTTCTCAAACGTATATTTTTTTTTGAAGAAGTTTTTTCTACCTGAAGATGGGTTCTTACAAAGATTTGGATTCATCCAGAGGTGTGAAAGATAAATCAGTCGTCTGATAAGGGAAAATCGTCATCTGGAAGTGGGAAATCTTCGAAATCCACGCCAGTTAATTCCAACAACAGCAGAGACAACAACGGCAGTCAAGGCAAGACTCAAGATGCCAACCGTTCCCGTTCATCAGCCTCGTCAGGGCACCAGGCGATGCCGAATCCACCTTCTGCGTTGTCTGACGAAGGGCCCGGCATTGGTGTTACGTCTGATGTTCCCCCCATGCATGGTAATCCTTTCTTGCCGCCCGCCACTAATCAACAATAATCATCCGCCATCTTGTCACCTTCAGCAGCTGCCACAATGACTTCTGTGCCTGCGATGGAGGAGGTAACGAAATCTATTTCCCAGTTGACTTCTCAGTTGAATTTGATGTCGCAGCAACAGGCCGCACAACAGGCAGCTTTTATTCAGCAGCAGAAAATTTTACAGGATGTAGTTTCCCAGCGGGCAGGTTCGTTGTCATTGCCTTTGTCTCACTCGCAGTCGCGATCGTCATCTCGTGATCGGCATTGCTCTCGCTCTAGACGCCGCCATGTTGGGTGCCATCGTTCGACAAGGTCAAGGTCACAGTGCCGCCGCAGTAGCTCTTCCCGATCACGTGACTCCTCCCGCCGGAACTGGAACCGGAAGCGGCGATATTCTAGCTCTACTTCCGCCGATGACCATGGGAGCTCCGTTTCCAGTGTTGATAATTTTGATCCACAGCTAAAACGACATTGTCTGCCGGTCGATCAACAGAAATTAGTGGAGAACAAGAATGTTTCTCGCTGGACTGATCTTCCCAGTCGCAGTAAACTGCCGGCTAAATGGCAGGTAAGTGAGGCAACGTCGGCATGGTGGTTGAAGCACCGGGACGATCGATTGCGTCGTGAGGAATGGGATGAAATTAGGGCTGAATTTTCCGTTGATGACGAGTCGCTGTTTGCGGCTTGCCCATTTCCTAAGCAGATTTCGTTTAGTGGTGACGGGGGGGACATGGCAAAGATTAAAGAGCAGAAATTTGCTAGAATGCAGCCACCTGCCCTACGTTCTCTAGAACTATTGAATCAAATTTTTGAGACTTGTCCTTCGGATTCGTTACTACAGGCTAGGCGCAATTTGGCGCTTAGTATTCGTGCATCGGCGTCGATTAACCTTTCGTTGGCGGATTCAAGACGTTATAATGCGTTGGAAAGGGTTAAACCTGAGCTGCGACACCAGTTGAAGGAAACCAGCCCTAGTTTTGCTCATCTTTTTGGAAAGGAATTTGGGGAAGTGTTGAAGTGTGCCATGGACGACTCCAAGATGCATGTGTCTGTTGCACCAAAGAAGAGGGACCAGCGGCCCTTTAAGAACAGCGGCACCGGACAGGGGTTCGGTCAAGCAAGCAGTTACAAGCAACAGTACAACAGAAGTGGCAGCAGAGGCGGCAATAAGCAAGGACAGAGAAAATTCTGGAGGAACAGAAAACCACAATACAAAGGAGGTAAGAAATGTACTGCACGCAGGCAGAACTGCTTATTGTCTCGATGCATGGAAAAGTATAGGAGCCGGGCCATGGGTAATTGCAGCTGCCAGTGGTTATCGTATTCCTTTTCGGAGGTTACCCCGCAAGGGCAGGACAAGGTGCCCGCCAGAGTCTTGCAATGTTTCCGATGCCGAGATAGAGCGGCTGATCGGAACAGGGGCTATAGCACCGATTCCTCTAGGGGACGTGAGGTGCATTTCACCAATTTTCTCAGTGCCGAAAAAGAACAGACGTGAGAGAATGGTTCACAACCTGAGTGCTCTCAATCGCTGCCTGCACAAACTCAAGTTTCGGATGGAGTCACTTCCAGCCATCCTGGCTGTCTGGGTCCCAAGTGCTTTATGGCGTCGATAGATCTCGCAGACGCTTACCACACCATTCTGATTCACTGGGAGCACAGAGGCTACCTGGCGTTTTGGTGGTGGGGGAGGACGTGGGCGTTTCAGTGTCTACCCTTTGGCCTGTCCAGCACCCCCAGGGCGTTTACCAAACTTCTGTGTCCTGTCTTG
>JAHWFP010091195.1:0-28538 GCA_023313725.1 Lithobius niger | reverse complement strand
TTTGAGGGTCCAGGGAATTCTGGCCAACGCCTATTTGGACGACTTGTTCCTGATGAATCCTTCGGCGATGCTGCTAAGGCAAGATCTCGGCACAACCCAGGGGACACTGGAAGCCCTAGGGTTCTCTCTGAACCTGGAGAAATCATCACTTGTACCCAGTCAGCGCATCCAACACCTGGGAGTCATTATCGACTCGTGCTTAATGATGGTGTTCGCACCAGAGGAGAAGATGCAACTGATTCAGGGCCTTTGCAAAGGGTTGCTAAAAAAGGGACAGTCAACCTTCCGCCATCTGGCTCGGATACTGGAGATGATGGAGAGTCTTCGCCCGACAATTCGCTATGTAGCACTGCATTATCGGGCCCTGCAGGGGACACTGTTGAAGAAGCACAGGGGCAATCTGGCATGGTCTGCTCAGGTAAAAATAAAATGCCGGGATCGTGCATATCTGGTTTGGTGGTTAAAGGACGCACGCCAGTACAACAGGATCCCAATACACCCCGCAAAACCAACCCGCCTCACTATCATGTCGGACGCCTCCCTCACTGGAAAGGGGCGCGGTGTGCGGGCTCGGATCCATTGGAGGACTTTGGTCACCAGAGGAGCGAAAGGTGCATATCAACGTCCTCGAGCTAAAGGCTGCCTTCCTCGGTCTGTATCACTATGCAGGTCAGCTACAGGACAGAACGATCTTGCTTCGTCTCGACAATACCACGGCGGTAGCATTCATAAACCGCCAAGGAGGGACACACTCGCGAAGGTTGTGCTAGCTGGCAGTTTAGTTGGAAACCTGGGCAATGCGCCGCAAGTTGACCTTGATTGCCAGACATATTCCAGGCGTTCTGAACGTCTCCGCGGACGCCATTTTTCGGCAGAGGCCAGAAGGGCCGAATTGGCAATTAGCACCAGCGGCATTCAAGCATCTGTCTCGTGTGTTGTTCCACACATCGATAGATCTGTTCGCAACCCAGCAATCAGCTCAGCTGCCCCGTTATGTGTCACTCCTTGCAGATTGCAAGGCAGAAGCAGTCGACGCGTTCAGCATTCCGTGGGCGGGGGAAACCCCTTATCTGTTCCCACCACCAGCTCTACTGCGACTGGTGCTGCAGAAGCTGGTGGATGACGGCACCGAGCGAGCGATACTGATTGCGCCAGGATGGCCATAACGACCTTGGTTCCCGCAGATCCTAGGGCTCTTGTTCATGACGCCAATTTGGGTATACACCCCCGAAGCGGTGAACAACTTGCCATGCCGCATAATCAGGCCACTGCCCAGCCTCAGCCCGTTGATCGCTTGGCCGGTGTCAACAGTGGACTCCAAGCAGCAGGCTTTTCTCCAGAAGTGTAAACCATGTTGCAACAGGCAGTCAGAACTGGGACGGCAAAGGCATACAATTCGGCCTGGACCGGATGGCTACGGTGGTGTTTGGCGAGACAGATTAATCCCTCTGCTCCGTCTTTTGGACATGTAGCGGATTTTCTGACCCACGAGTTCCAGGTTCAGGGCCTGTCCTACAGTAGAATCAACACATTGTGCTCAGCCTTGTCGACAAGCCTACCTCCAGTAGGAGGAATGCCAGTAAGGCAACACCCGGTAATCAAGAAACTGTTTCGTGCATTCTTTAATATCCGTCCGCCACTCCCGCGATTGACTATCACATGGGATGTGCAGGTGGTGCTGGATTATCTGGCACGAGTCAAAGATTGCGAGGCGCCAATACTTTCATTGGCTGCGAAATGTGCTATGTTATTAGCACTGGCATCGGCCAACAGGGCTTCATCCCTAGCCAGTTTTAATTTCGATTGGGCAACAATGACAGCGGACCAGTTGCGTTTCGCAGTGGCAACATCTAAGACCTCTCGCCCAGGCAGGCCACCGTTGGTGGTCTCTATTAAAGCATGGTCGGGGACAGGACCTGACCCAGTGGCAACTACGTTAGTTTATGTGCATCGCTCTGAGGAGGCTAGGAGACGTTCAGGCATCTAGATGGCTGCGCAAGTCTATGAGCGAAGGGGGAATTGATACCACACAATTTACGCTCTACTCGACTCGGGAGTGCCGCGACATCCAAGTTTTGCGCCAGGGAACATCGGTGGCGCAGATTATGCGATTAGCCGACTGGAGCAGTGCAGCTACCTTTGCCCGTTTCTATAACAGAGAACTGTTAGGATCCCCAGAAGAGGACTTGGTTGTAGCTGCGTCAGTGTCTAATTGTTTCCTTCCTTCTTCTCTTTAGGTAACAGTAACCAGAAACCAGCCAACAGGAGGTAGGTCTGGAGGGAGGAGCTAAACCCTAGCATGAAGATGGAGTAGCCTGAAGAAGATAGAGATAAAAAAAAAGGCCCTTTTGAGGCCCAAAAATTCAGAAAAAGGATCCAGAATCTTGGTGAGTTTATAAGTATTTAATAAATAGAGAAAGTTTTTTGTCGCACCACGCTCTGCGATCTTGCTATTCTCCTATAAGTAGACAGGTGCCCCGAGCCAGAAATAGAATTACAGATTCTACTAAACTTACCTCTTTGAAGGAGAATCTGAATTCTATGAGGGCGAGGGCCACCTGTCTACTGGGTCCCACCCACCCTCCCACTGAGCATGGGTGGACTCGTGGCACTGTTCTCAGCTGAAGAAGAATGGTGGCGCGAAGGTGTACTACACCCTCGTGGACCCGACTTCCGCTTTTCAAGCTTGTTCCACTTAACAAGCTTGAAAAATCCCTGAGTGACTTGGACCGCAAGCGGACCAATCCTATAAATAGACAGGGTGCCCCTCGCCCTCATACAATTCAGATTCTCCTTCAAAGAGGTAATTTTAGTAGAATCTGTAATTTTGTAACAACCTGGTGTGACTGAGAAAAGGAAATTCTTTATTTTTTAAAGTAGGAATGCATTGCAAAACATAAAAGGATAATAGAAGGTGAAAACTTTTTTTCTGTATGCAAGTATTCAAACATGTCTAACAGTGAACTTATGGCGTAAATTCAGTATGTTGAACTCAGGATGAAAATTTAGAAAGAGGATTTTAGTTTGATTAAGGTATTTTTTCTGGCGTGTACAAACTTTTAACGTGAAAAAAAGGAACTTGCATTATACTTGAGGTATAGATTCAGAAGGTTAGTGTTTCTTCATGTTTAGATATGTACTTCCAAACCTACGCGAGTTACTGTATTCTCGGAGGGGGTGGAAAGTGTCATGATGCCGCCATCCATCATGACCGCCCCACCTTTTCCCATTCACAAGAGCCGCGCATGCGTGCTGCCACTCGGGCTCGAGAGAGAGCGGGAAGCAGCCGACTCATAGGGTCGGCACAGGGCCTCACTTGACAAACCAAGTTTCAAGATCAAAATTGCCTTTTCCGTGAGCATCCGGGGCAAATCCGACGGAATCCTGGCATTGATATCGGTATAATCTGTATTTATCGGTATTTTTGCCATATTGGTATCGGACCACTATAAGGCATCCGATACAGATATTTGTTATGGCAAGAAACGCGACTGTCTTCCCTGAAAAACTGAACCAAGCGTGGCATATGCAATAACCAAGTGAGAAAAGCAAAGCCATTTGCTCAGTTTGTAATAAAAATGAAGCGCGTGACAGGTCCAATGCTCTAAGTTCTGAGAAGATGAATGTATTGAAGCTACAAGTAGGAATACGAGTAACAATGCCGATATTGCCGCACAGAAACTTTTGAATATCTCAAGCAAAACCAGAAACCGAAGTTGCAATTTTTGTATGAAATTTAAACTTTTGGTCGCAATTTTGTATTTTTAGTATCGGTATCGGGATCGGTTTACCCTTTATCGGCATTGTATAGGTAAAAAGTCAAATCGGCCGATCCCTAGTGTCAAGCAATCGCAGTTGGCCTCCTAAAAAGTTTGCCATGTTTTCATTTTGGTTATGGATCAGTGACTGTCTTTAGAATTACAGTTACCCACGAGAACACGAGAAGCATTAAATATTCAGTATCATAGGAGAAGCATTTAGAGGTATTATCTAGTGCTGTTGTAGGCTACGGAAATTAAATTACCACATATTATAATAAAATTATAACCAATTTTTAGTGTTTTTCTAATGACCATAGAAACTTTGTTACTTATGTAATACACATGGTCTGCCTACAATTGCACGAGTCGAATGGTTAATATTCAGTTTTGGTGATTAAACGTTACTAAGCGTAATCGTTGCGGAGTACTTTCGGCAAAACACTTGAACTACTGCGTTGGTTCCTGATACGATATAAGCTGCAATTTTGCCTTTGGATTTATTACAAAGCCATTTATTTGTTTGCCAAGAAACCTTAATTTAGATAATTTAACCAGGTAGTGCTTCGGACTACTGCATACATTGTCCCTTCCAGTTTGGCAGACAGTGGTAAGGAGCAGCAAAGTCACATGTGCACATAACCCGGTCTAAAGTATTTTGAATAACAAATTATTAGAAGCTGTGATCAAGCTGTGAGTAATTTCCAGGAGGTAGAGTGTGTCACAACCATGTTATATTTGACTAAAGCATAAATGACTTGGAATATTCTCCACATTCAAGCAGTTCGTCTCCAGTGTGTGTACAAGTGTGGCATGTCAGCCTAACTCACAAATGACATGGGATATTCGCATTCAAATGGTTTCTCTCCAGTGTGTAGAAGTGCAGTCATTCAACTAAATAATAAATGACTTGGGATATTCACCACATTCAAATGGTTTCTTTTCAGTGTTATGTACAAGTATGCTGTGTTACATTTCACTAATTGGCAAATGACTTGGGATATTCTCCACATTCAAACGGTTTCTCCCCAGTGTGTTTACAAGTGTGGTGTTATATTCGACTGCGAGTGTTTCCGGTGTGCAATCGGTGGGCAACTACTCGAAAACCAGCAGTGTGGGCATCATGAAATTCGTAAATGACTTGGAATATTTGCTACAGTCAAATGGTTTCCTTCCAGTGTGTGGACATTTGCGCTGTTATGTTCGACTAATTGTTAAATTCATATTTAAATGGTTACCCTCCAATGTGTGTGAGTACTAGTGTGATGTATTATATTTGATACTTGAGAAATGACTTGGGATATTCAACACATTCAAATGGTTTCTTACTAGCGTGTGTACATGTTTGTTGTTTAATAGTAGACTACCGCGAGAATGAATTTGAAAATTCTCGACATAATGGTTTTTCTACAATAAATACAAGTGTGATTTGTAATACTTGACTAACGGAAACTTGGAAAATTCCCCACATTCAAATGGTTTCTCTTTGGTATGCATACAAGTGTGCTGCATAACATTTGACAAATTGATAAATGGCTTGGAATATTCATCACACTCAAACGGTTTCTTTCCCGTGTTTGTACGAGTACGCTGTGTTATATTCAAATAGTTGGTAAAAGACGTGGAATATTCACCGCTTTCGAATGGTTTTTTCCTACTGCGTGTGCAAGTCTGCTGTGTCAACTAATTGGTAAATGACTTGGAATATTCACCACGTGCACATGGTTTCTTTCTCATGCCTGTACAAGTGTGATGCGTTATATTCTACTAATAGGTAATTAAGCAATTGGAGCGGTCCGGCTTACTTTTGATGATGCGTACTCGTTCGTTTGTACTTGGAATATGCATCATATTCAAATGGTTTATCTCTGTGTGTGTGCATCTACGTTGTGCAATATTTGACTAACTCATAAATTACTTGAAATATTCACCACATTCAAATAGTTTCTCCCCAGTGTGTGTACAAGTACGCTGTGCTGTATTCAACTATCTGGTGGATGACTTAGAATATTCACTGTATTTAAATGGTTTCTGTGGAAATGATTTCATTAGTGTACAAGTGTGCAGTCGTATTTAACTTGGAATATTCATAACGTTCAAATGGTTACTTTCCAGTGTCTGTGGAAGTCCACTGTATTATATATTCAAATAATTGGTAAACAACTTGGGATATTAACCGCTTTCAAATGTTTTTTTTACTGGTGTGTGTACACAAGTGTGCTATATTCGACTAACTGGTAAATGATTTGGAATATTCACCACGTGCACATAGTTTCTTTCCCGTGCCTGTACAAGAGTGATGAGTTATATTTGACTAATAGGTAAATGATTTGGATATGCACGATATTCAAATGGTTTATCTCGGTAGTGTGTGCACATCTATGTTGTGTAATATTTGACTAACTGGTAAATGACTTAAAATATTCACCACATTCAAATGGTTTCTTTCCAGTGTCTGAACAAATACGCTCCATTATATCCAAATAATTGGTAAATGATTTGGAATATTCACCAAGTGCAAATGGCTGTACAAGTGTGCTGCATTACGTTCAAATAACTGATAACTGTAGTAGACTACTCACCACATTCAAACGGTTTCTTTCCAGTGTCTGTACAAGTAGACTGTATTATACTCAAATAATCGGTTAACAACTTGGAATATTCTCTGCTTTCAAACGGTTTTTTCTTAGTGTGTGTACAAGTGTGCTGTGTTCAACTGATTGGTAAATGACTAGGAAAATGCACCTATTCAAATAGTTAGCGTAGGAAGTTATTCCTATTAACGTTAGCTAGGTATCATTGCATCGCATGCACTGATACCTGAATGGATATGGGTGACACTAACAAGAAGCACAACTAGTTGGGCAAGGCTAGATATACGACACAACATACGCGCGCAGAGTAAATTGTGCGTGATGACACAAGGTAGCAAGTCTTAGCAAGTGTTGGTATCGTGTTTATTTTATTGATGTTTACCTTCAGTGTATTACAGTTGACATTTTGGATCAAGTTAAGCATTAACATTAACAATTTACATTGCGTTCACTTACTGAACTTCACGACAACAAAATGGTTTATCTCTAGTGTGTGCACATCTATGTTGTGTAATGTTTGCCTAACTGGTAAATGACTTAAAATATTCACCACATTCAAATGGTTTCTCTCCAATGTGTGTACACGTGTGCTGCATTACATTCAAATAACTGATAACTATCATACACTACTAACTCACCATATTCAAACACTTTCTTTCCAGTGCGTGTACAAGTATGGTGCGCTGTATTCGGCTATGTGGTGAATGATTTAAAATATTGATCACATTCAAATGGTTTTATTCCAATGTGTGTAGATGTTTGAGGTTTTATAATCAAATAAAGGGTGAATGACTTTAAATATTTTCCACATTCAAATGGTTTTTCTCCAGTATGTGTACAGGTGTGATGTTATATTCGCCTAATTGGAAAATAACTTGGGAAATCCTCCCTATGCAGATGGATTCTCTCCAGCGATTGTAGAAGTATGATGTAAATTAATTTCAACTAATAATTAATAAATGACTGAATATTCACATCAAATGGATTTCTCCAGTACGAGTGTTAGCATTGTAATCACTCCACTCAATCCTGCCACTAATCCTCCCAGAACATATCTCAGTAGAACCTGGCGCGAAGCAAGGGAGGAGAAAGCAACCGCCTGTATTACTGTGTGCTCTCATAACTGCAATAAACCCAAGTTTCAACATGATCGTGCTCATATGTGAGTATCATTGTGATGGGGGCATAGTCTGTGCTGGCCCCTCGTCACAAATTGGCGCCCGAACAGCAGCAACCGACCAAACCAGAACTGCCTCGACTTTGAATGGCGAGTTTCCACAACACCATTGTTCGCTACTCTTACTGCATCGCGTCTGTGGCCACGCCCGGCAACTAACGAACTACTCCCTGTGCCGACTATAAACATTGTTTCGACCGTTTTCCACTGTATCTTCGCGTTTCATAGCATCACAGGTAAGCACACGCAAACTTTTGTCAAAAAATCCCCGTCACCTTAGTTTTGGACAAACATTTCAATCTTCTACATGCATTGTGTCACGATTGATTGTCCCCTCCCGTGCACATTCCTGAACTGATCGTCGACTGGAATTCACCATCGAGCATCATACTTATCTCCAGTGTTTTTTTTTTGCAACCACTTCTGACTTTGTCAAGTTTATTTCTACTGGGAACGATCGCCAATTGACATCGATATGTATCGGCAATTTCGGGGAATTCTTCCATCATTCGACTCGTAATCATTGATCAATCCTGCTAGGAAAAAGCGAGCAAGCTGCAACTCGACCCGCCGCCCACCACCGCTCTACAGAACCCGTTCCAAGGCCACTTCTTTACGACCAGCAACCTGAGTGCAAAGGGCGCTACTCAGTCCACTCGTCTGCAACGTGAACCCAACGCGGAAATTGTCCCTCTCGGTCAGGCGGGAATGTGATTTTTCTACGGGCAGTGTGCAAAGGGCAGAGGTCTCCCGGAGTTTGCAACGGCCGATCACACGCTTAGAAATCAATCGCCATTAACGAATTCATGATTAATTACCACCCCTCCACTTTGAATTCGGAAATCAACCGCCGTGAGTACTAATCGACGCTTTTTCGTCAACCATTGTGAAACATTAACTAGCAATGAAGTGAGACATTCGGGCCACTCCCTATGATTGCTGCTCGACCACTCCCCACCATCATGGCCGTCCTAATACGAGCCCTATGTGACCTGCTGCCGAAACCTGAAGGTGAGGACTCTATCGACGTTTCGAGCGACATCATCGCCATAAGAGAACCATCACAGATCACATCAAATGCGCCGGGAAATGTGCATGCAGCGTTCAGAGCTATATCAAGGAAGGAAGAAAGCTAGCACCCATTTGAGCATTACCACTTCCTCCTGTGTTCGTCTTGAACTGATCGTTCCCCAACTTAGTGGCATTTGACAATTTATCTCCAAACCTAGCCTGGAGGGTAGCCAAAAAGCCGACATAATGAAAGTCACCCCACACAATGCCATCGGATCGGCAACGCCACCCTCAACTGCGAGTCCGGAGCGTGGTATGCACTGCCCCGCTGATACTTCAAGGTGAACAAAGGCATCCTTTATGCAAACCACACGGCTAAGAGAAAATCCTTTACGGATATGACCCCACCTCCACGGCAGCTTCCTCCAACTCGGAACGAAAATGCGATGCTCTTTTGGTCGCTATAATCAATGCAACTATTCAACAAACCATACCCTGAAGGCTCCACAAGAACATTGTGTGGTTCTGGAAATCAAAACCCCACACGATTCCACGTCTTCAGCCACATCTTCGAGTGGGCGCCGCTCCCTCTGTCGGACAATGTACAATACCACTCTGCTGACATTTCATCCGAAGTCGCCATAGCAACGACTTTCGGCGAGCCTTAGCAACTTTGAAAACGCAAGAACTGTTCGCTGTTTTGTTACGATAAAACCAATCAATGCACTCCATAGCCAATTGTTACATAACTTCGCAACAGAACAAACTGATTCCTCATGTTTCCATTACGCAGCATGTTCCTATTTTACTTCATATATCTTTTTAATTGTGTCACGCTGTTGCCAGCGCAAATGTGTTTTTTTTTATATTGACAATGTATCAGTTCTATGAGTCAACTACCGCTTATAACGATAGTTGACTCGATGTCAGCGTCAATTCGTAAATTTGGGCAGCCTACACCTTTCAATGGCCTACTCTGCAAATTCTGTCTCGTGTTTAAAGAGTATTGATGAGTGATGTTTCGCGGCATTTAAGTCGTCATTTAAAATTGGGATTTAAATCGTAACATGTTGCATTCACAAACGGGATCTTTGCTTAATGTTTCCATGCTAGAAATTAAACTAGTTATGATATTTATAAAATGATATTAACAGATGGCAATGACAGATGTCATGTTCACCGAACGCTATGCACTCGGAATGCGAATACCGTCTGGATCAGGTGAAATCGATGATCAGATTTACTGGGAGACGATTTTGTCTTTCAACTATTTTTGTATTACGAACCACTTTAATCTTGCTTCCACGTCTATAATCTATAATTTGTATTTTTTTACCTGGATACACAGGAAATTTTTATGTGTGCCTATGTAATGCCTTAACAATTCAGCCCGCGATAAAGACTACATGTTATTGTTTGCGCTATTGTTATTGTTCTCATGTTTTATTGAAGGTGGGCAAACGTGCATCAGGATTCATTTCATGCAACATCACTCCGAGTTTTCACATGCATGTTTTTTTCAAGAAACCCTTATGATATTTATTGCGGTGTTATTTGTTAACATTTATGTTGCGACGTCTTTCCAGTGTCGTCGCACGAGTACGAGTACAAGTGTGCTGCATAACATTTAACTAATTGGTAAATGCCTTGGAATATTTACCACATTCAAACGGTTTCTTTCCAGTGTCTGTATAAGTAACACTGTATTATGTATTCGAATAATTGATAAACAACTTGGAATATTCACCGCTTTCGAATGTTTTTTTTCTCGAGTATGTACAAGTGTCCTATGTACACTAATTGGTAAATGACTTGGAATATTCACCAAGTCCAAATGGTTTGTTTCTTACAGCTGTACAAGTGTGATGTAGACCAATATGTAAATGACTTGGAATATACACCATATTCAAATGGTTTATCTCCAGTGAGTGTACAACTATGTTGTGTAAAATTAGAAACTGGTAAAAGACTTAAAATGTTCACCACATTCAAATGGTTCTTCTCCAGTGCGTGACAAGTGTGCTGCATTACGTTCAAATGACTGATAACTGCCACAGACTATTCACCACATTCAAACGATTTCTTTCCAGTGTGTGTACAAGTATGCTGTGCTGTATTCGACTATTTGGTGGATGACTCAGAATATTCACCTTATTCAAATGGTTTGTGTGTTAATTCATTAGTGTACAAGTGTGCAGTCATATTTGGGTTAGTTGATGCCTTGGAATATTCATACGTTCAAACTAGGGATCGACCGGATACCGTTTTGCCGGATCCGGGTCGGTTCAGGAAAATGTGATGTCAGTGCCGGACCGGTTCCGGATCTAGGTGCCAGATCCGGGCCGTTACCGGATAATTCACACACAAAAATGAAATAAAATTGTTTATTTTTTCCCCTTACAAGTTGCAGCTATGGTGTTAATTTACGCTTTGTTTCATATTACTTTCTTACATTAAACACTTAAAAGTCGTACGCTATTAAGAGTACCAGTATAGTATAATTGCATGTAGGCGACAGAACTATTTTTGCAATGTTGCCAAATTCTTCAAATTTTTTTTGAAACAGTCTAACAAAGCACTCATTGGGTTAATCAATCAAAAAACATTTTTCTAGTTGAAGGATTTCCCATTGATTAGCCTACTGCTTCTTTTCGAAATATAATTTGCAAAATTTTGCAATATTTGTGAAACCAGTATGTAGTCTATGCATTTATTTTAGATTAAAATTATTGAATTTTGGTTGCATTAAAAATCAAAATCACAACAGGTCTTTTATTTACAGCTTTACATTGGTTTCGTTCCTTTTTTTTTGCTTTCATTCCTTTTTAAATTGCTTTCGTTCCGTTTTGTATTGCCCACAGTGTAACAAAGAACGAAAGCAAAAAAAAAAAAAGGAACCAAACCAACATAAAAAAGCTGTATTTATTTTTTTTCATTTTATGAAACTGTCTTGACTCTTGCAACTCGGAAGTCATCTTTGGTTTATCATGCTATTATTTCTTGCGAGTTTTTGATGCCGTCATTAAACCGTCTTACTTTTCGAATTTAACCCCTTGGCGTCCAAACCACGATTTATCTTCACTTCAAAACCGTTTCTAAAACTCCCGACGCGCCCTCGATTCAAAGCCCCGTTTGCAAAGAAAAACCGCCATTGCATACAACAGAGGTGTAACTCCGATTGAATTAGGTACTTTGGCACGCGTGTTTTGGATTTATTTAATTTAGTATCATCTTTTAATTACCTCAACTGATGTTTTGTTGGCCGTGTCGTCAAAATTGATCTGAAATTACTTTCGTTTGCTAAAACTAGCCCCTTGTTCAAGCTGTCGTAACACAACAACGCAACAAACGGCCGCCATCTTGGTCACGTTCGAAAGCTGGGTTTCCCCGATTGGCACGTGTATAGCACGTGATCACTCATCGCGGTGGGGGCCAGTCAGAAGTGACGTCACGCGAAGCGAGTCAAGGTCACAGCCATTGGAGCTAGCAGGTGCACGTCTCTTCGCGGACGGCCGGCTGGGTGTTGAAGCGCGATTGCGGCCGTAAACTGATTGCTTTCAACGATCGTGAATATAAATTAGGAAATAAAACAACTTTAAACTACTTCTACGGTATTAACAACTTTAAAAATGGATGTCGGAAGCCGTAAACAACGCTGTAATTGAAGAATAACCAGAGGACGTTATCATTTCAAGGTCTCCCATGTACTGCAACGGAAGGCGAATATTTTCGTAAAGCGGATTTACGTAGTCGAACTACAACTCTGGTAAAGGACTTGGAATATTCACCGCTTTCGAATGTTTTTTCTAGTGTGCTTACAAGTGTGCTATGTACAACTAATTGGTAAATGACTTGGTATACTAACCAAGTGGAAATGGTTGTACAAGGGTGATGTGTTATGCAACATTTCAAATGGTTTATCTGCAGTCTGTGTGCATCTATGTTGAGTAATATTTCAAACTGGTAATTGGAAATGACTTAAAATATTCACCACATTTAAATGGTTTCTCTCCAAAGTATGTACAAGTGTGCTGCATTACATTCGAGTAACTGATAACTATCACAGACTACTCACCACATTCAAACAGTTTCTTTCCAGTGTCTGTACAAGTACACTGTATTATATTCGAATAATTCGTAAACTACTTGGAATATTCCCTGCTTTCGAATGGTTTTTTTTTTCTAGAGTGTGTACAAGTGTCTTATGTACACTAATATTGGTAAATGACTTGGAATATTAACCAAGTCCAAATGGTTTCTTTCCCACTGCTGTACAAGTGTGATGTGTTATATTCGACTAATAGATAAATGTAGGAATATGCACCATATTGAATGGTTTATCTCCAGCGTACGTGCAACTATGTTGCGTGTAATGTATTCGATTGTAGCTAAACATACGCACAGTGCTAGTGCGCATGCTCTGTAACTGAAGTGTGTGAGCGCTCTTTCTGTACCAAGACTCCGGGCAGTAAGCACGCAATAAATGCGACTTCCTCGAGACTGTGCCTCATCACTTTAATGTGCAGGTAACAACATTTATGACATTTGGCAACGAGCACGGTAAAGAAGATGGGCCCACCAAATATAACACCAATCGAACATTTCAAAGCCGAAGGAGAAAATCAAGGTGAGAGATGGGCGAAATGGACACGATCGTTTGGCTATTACACGGCTGCCATGCAAATAGTGGAACCGGTGGCAAAATTGGGATTCCTCCTTCACACGACCGGGTCTGAAATCCAAGATATCTATGAAAATTTTACATTTCAAGATGCGGCAGGAGTAGATGTCGAGCCAACTTATGAATCTGCGATGGATAAGTTAAATGAACAATTCAAGCCAAGCAGAAACGTTTCATTTGAACGCCACGTGTTTCACCAAGTCAAACGGCGAGAAGGCAAGGCAGTGGACGACTTCATAACAAGGCTACGGAAAATGGTGCGTTACTGCGAATATGGGGCTGAAACAGACGCAAATATCCGAGACCAATTTATCGACAGGTGAAAAAACGGTAAATTACGACGCAAGCTCCTTGCAAAAAAAGATTTAATGCTAGGTGATTTAATAACTACAGCCAGGGCGGCAGAAGTCAACAACTACAAGCTGCCAAGATGGAGGAGAACAATGGTGAGCGTAAGCATTC
The DNA here is from genome assembly GCA_023313725.1 of Lithobius niger. NCBI lineage: Eukaryota > Metazoa > Arthropoda > Chilopoda > Lithobiomorpha > Lithobiidae > Lithobius > Lithobius niger. Next base: position 14,855 of record JAHWFP010091195.1, on the reverse strand, counting down.
TAGGCGCGAACACGAGCAGGTTAATATGTCAAAGGTATGTCATTCATACCTGGAAGTGGAAGGCGATACGAAAAGGCGAAACGACCCAACACAAATAACAGCACTCCAGATTTCAAAAATATTTGTTGGAAAGGCGGTAAAGACGGGCATTTTGCAAAAAAATGTGAAATTACTAGAGGCAAGATCTGTCGGCATTGCCAAAAAGTGGGATATTTTGACATCATGTGCAGGACAAAACTAATAGGTGATCAAGCTGAAGCCGATCGCACACCACACCCAAAAACGAAAGGCAACCACCGAGTGCACATGATGATGCAGCAAAACAGCGATTACAGCGATAATGATTACACGTTCGCAGTAAATGAAGAAAAGAGTCAACATGCAACAGTGAAAATAAATAGCAAAAAAGTAAAGATCATAGTCGATACAGGCGCTTCGTTAGAAGTCCTGAGCAAAACTATGTGGCAGAACATCAGAAGCCGGATGATGTGTTGAAACCGACGAACGCTAAAGTGTTTACGTATGCAACGAACACTCCTTTAAAATTAGAAGGACAGTGGCCAACACGAGTGTATGCAAATGGCACAATGATGCCTGTTAGTTTTGTCATTGTAGATGGCAATTATCCTTGCCTGCTAGGTAGGAAAGTGTCTGAAGCATTAGGCCTAGTAATATTTCCAAAACAAGCTGAGTTTGTTTATGCTGTGTCAGAAAATCTGTCTGGAATTTTAAACGAATACGAATGTTTATTTCATGGCTTGGGCACACAGAGATTTTAAAGCTAAAATTAGTGTATACCCAGATTTTAAGCCAGCAGTTCAACCCATAAGACGTTCACCTTATCATATTAGAAGTAAAATTGATCAAGAAGTTGAAAGGTTAAAAGCTTTAGACATTAGGGATGTGCGATACTCGAAAAATTCGAGCCGAGCCGAGTATGAAACTTGTACTCGAACTCGGCTCGCTACTCGCGTCCATACTCGAAAAACTTGAATCCGGCGAAAATGCGATAACTTCGCCAATTTTTGACCGATTTTGACATTACAATATACCAAATCGATCGTCTCGGCGAGACCTTTCCAGTGGTGTAGATGAAAAATCAGTGACTGAAACCATCTTCAAGTTATGTCTTTAAAAATGGAAAACCATGACCCACACAGTCAACTAAGCACCATCTTTGTTCTTATTATCTTAACAAATCGAAGAGAAACTTGCAAACAAAATATTTCCATCAAATACTCGAACTCGACTCGATACTCGATTCTTCTGATGTAAACTCGGCTTGGCTCGACTCTAATTAAAATTTTTCTACTCGCACATCCCTATTAGACATAATTGAAGAAGTAAATGGTCCAACCCCATGGCTAGTACCAGCTATAGCTGTGCCGAAAAAGATGATAGTGTAAGACTTTGCTTAGATGAGCGTTTACCTAATGAGGCAGTTATTAATCAGAAATTTCCAATTCCATTAATAGATGAAATTCTGCAGAAACTCGAAGATACTACGGTAATTTCAGAGCTAGATTTCAACCAGGGTTATCACCAAATAGAGCTCGATGAGGAAAGCAGAAATCAAACAAATTAGAGTGCTCCAAGCAGGCGCGTCCCGCCCGCATAGCCCAGCATGGAATAATGTAACAGCTTTTGCGACACATACAGACACCTACAGATTTAAACGATTAATTTTTGGCCTAAAGGTTTCGTCAGAAACTTTTCAGTTTGCTATAAGCCAAGTACTCAAAGGTTTTGAAGGTGTCGGTAATATTTCCGACAACACTGTAGTGTATGGCAAATGATGTTGGAGTTGATGACATCATTTTTCGCGGGCCAGAAAATTGGGAATCCCCTCTCTCGAACGTGACCAAGATGGCGACTGTACGTTGCGTCGTTCTAGAGATACGATCGTTTGAACGAAGGGCTATTTTCAGCAAATAAACGCAATTTCACGTCCATTTTAGCGACGATGCCAACAATAACATTGACTTAAGGTAATAACAGATGATATTAAATTAAATTAACCTAAATAAACAGAAAATATATGTTCCAAATTACGTAATTCAATCGAAGTTACGCCTCCGATGTACGCGATAGGAATTTTTTTTTTAACAGGGCGTAGAACTCGGCTGAACCGGGCTAACGATACATCGTCGTTGTCGGCTTTTTCGCAGAGGAATTGCGATGACGATATATCGTCGCTTAGGCCTAAAAGGGTTAACTTTCATGGGTCATGTAGTTTCAAAAAAAGGCATTCAATTAGGGGAAGACAAAGTCAAGGCAGTCACTGAAGCCAGACCACCAGAGTCAATCTCTGAGTTAACGAGTTTTCTGGGTTTGCTAAATTACTCAGCCAAATGAAAAGTTTCATTTGTATTTGTATGGCACCAAATTTACAATAAGATTGGATCACAAACCGTTGAAGACGATCTATTCGCCAAACTCTCGTCCGTCTGCACGAATAGAACGCTGGACATTAATATTACAGCAATACAAATACAAGATTAAATATGTAAAACGTGAAGACAACATTGCAAATGTGTTATCGCGAATGCAACCGACTGATCAGGGTGTGCCAAGTAACAATACAGAGAAGGTAACAAATGTTAACTTTGTAATAGGTGAATCTGTTCCAAAATCATTAACACTTGAAGAGTTAAAAGAAGCCACTAGTTCAGACAAAATTTTAACAGAAGTTGAAAACAGCTTGCTATCAGGTAAATGGACAAATGTAACCAAAGATTACCACAAGGTTAAGGATCAACTTTCTTGGCAAAATGGCATTTTATTTAAAGGTACGCAAATTGTAGTTCCAACATCAAAGCGGCAGCAAGCTTTAAACATCGCGCATGAGTCACACCAAGGTATTGTCCGTACAAAAGCTGTCTTGAGGTGTAAAGTGTGGTGGCCGGGTATCAATGCTGATGTTGAAAATTTGTGAAGTATTTGTACCGAGTGTATTTGTCAGAGTGAACCTGAAAAACCAGAGCCGATTAGGCCTACAAATTGGGTCGACAAGCCGCATGGTCAGCTTTGGCAATTGATATTTGTGGTCCCTTCACTACAGGTGAATATTTAGTTGTTCTGTTAGATTATTTTTAGAAATGGCCAGAAGCCTTTTTAACTCAATTACGTCAGTTGTTATTCAAGAATGGCTGGATGAAGTTTTAACTCGCTAAGGTTATCCAGAGACTTTAACGTCAGACAATGGCCCGCAATTTGTATCGGGTGAGTTTTAACAGTTTCTTAAGGATAGGGGTAAGGACATGTAATTTCCGCGATTAAGCGAATTTACTAATTTCGCAACTTTTTAAAACGGGCAGCTACAACATTAATTCTTCTTGTGTCGGGTACATAATTGTGAGCTGATACCAAAAATGTGCCGCATTATTTCGCAAAATCTACTAAACCCCAACAAAAGACTGCAATTTTTAAAATTTCTTCGCAAAGTAACCCAAAATATTAATTTAAATTAAATGTACAGCTTCAAAAATACTTATATTTGAAAAAAATCGACGATCGCACGCGATTCCGCAAAAAAAAAATAAAAACTTCCGGTACCGCTTCCGGTTATCGACACATTTTTCACGACTTTGCCCAACCATGTGTTTTTCCTTTAGCGCTTTAGCACTGGAAGAAATTGAACGTGTTGGAGCGAAAAATAAACATGCTACGACTCTCTAGCACTAACAAAGGGCTTCGAGAAAAAAAAAAAAAAGCATGACGCAAGCACCCGGAGTAGGCAAGCGATAAACCTTCGCCCGCCATCTTGTCACCACACGCGATCAGCGTTTTCACCGCCCCGTGTTCAATCACAATTTTCGCAGACTGCCCGAATTTTGTGCAAGTATTTACACAGATTTTCCATCAAAGTGAAATGCCACCGCACCGTCGTCGTGTTCCAGTGCCAAATCCATCCCACATTGGCAATAAAACAACCAGAGATCGACTTAAAGAGTACGGGCCTAATATGTCAGTGGTGCTTTGCCGTTTTGTCGTGCCTGCGAAATTTCGGTGGATCATCGTCGGAAATCAACTATAGACGTCCATTTAACAGGAGTAGGTCACATGAAGAAGGTTGGGAATTTGAAATTAGTGCAACCAGTACAACCACCTGAAAATCAAACTGCCAATTCGGCACAAGCGACCCAACAACGTTTGCCTAGAAAACGACCGCTGCAAGTAACTGTTGATTCTGCTTTATTCAACAGTTCAAAGAAGGCAAAACTAGACCTCATTAATGACGTAGTCGTAACATTTGCCAGAGCCGATATTCCTCTAAAGAAGTTAGATAATCTTGCAGTTCGTTCTTTTTTTTAAAAGTATGTGGAGAAATCTGGTGCTATTCCCGTTGCCAACTATTTGCGCTGGAAAAGTTACAAGAAGTTTGCAACGACCACATGATTGACGTAAAAAAAATATTGCAAGGTACGGAAAGTGTCTCCATTATGCCAGATGAAACGACTGATGCCAAGAACCGACCAATGTTGAACATTATCATTATTCTGACCATTTTGTCACCAGATAATACAAAACCCAGATAATACCTTGTTGAAACAGTTGAGATGGAAAGTGTTAATGGTGCTAATATTGCTGGAGCTGTGCTTAGAGTCCTGGCAGAACTAGGCATTCCGTACAATAAATTACAAGCGTTCGTCAGTGATCATGTGAACTATATGAAGACTGCATTCGACATTATCAAAGCTGTCATACTAGCATGTGTTCACGTGGGTTACTGGGCCCACACATTTCGTCTGGTTGGAGACACATGGCGTCACAGCTTTCCAGAAGTGGACATGTTTGTGAACATGATGAAGAAGCTCTTCAGAAATTCTTGAGCCAAGTAAGCCCTCTATTTAAGAATTCTTAAGGAATACGGCTTCGAAAAACCCAAAACTCCACCCAAATCTATCCTCACAAGATAGTCTTCTTGGCTAAAGGCAGTCGTCCAACACTATTTTGTTGCATATGACAGCTTAATGAAAGAACTAGAGGATCGAGATGAAGACACTCAGGCGTTCGATAAGTTGCAAGAACTAATGGCTGACGATTCCAAAAAAGAACTGGCTCAGAAACTTTGATTTATTGCTGTGCTGTCAGAAAAAGTGACTGATGCAATTCTTTTGATGGAGAGGCAGGAATTTGCAGCCCACACTATTTTTAATTATGCTCAGAGTTTGCTCCAGTGGCTCAGAGCTTTGGAAGCTAAAGATTTCATTCCTCAATGTCGCAGTGAAGGCTTTGACATTGCAACTAGCAAGCGCATTGCAGGTGAAATGGATTCAGCTGTTCTAAACTGCAAGGCTAAGTTGGTCAAGTACATTGACAATGACCAGATGAAGTTTTTTGAAGCTGTAAGAATTTTTGACGTTACTTTGGTTTCCACAGTGTCCAAGGACATCACCAAGTACAAAGTAGTACCGGGTCTTGAAAACCCTAATGATGATCTCAAGTCTGAGTGGAACATCTACTTGGACAGCGTACCTACTACTCCGGATGCCACTATTCAGCTGCTCCCATTTTGGTTCGGAATGCAGAAGCGAATTCCAACTCTTGCAAAAATTGCGCTCAGAAATTTGTCTGTGCCAATTTCATCAGTGCATGTAGAACGCTCATTCAGTGCGTACAACCAAATTTTGGCTGACAATAGGCAGAATTTAAAGCCAACTAGCCTGAAATATCTCACTGGACTGTATTTCAACAGTAGCACTTCAGCATGTGGTGACAATTCCGTTGTACCAGATGATGAATGAAATTCTAAGCAACATTTTTTTGTCCTTTTGTGTGACTCATAGTGGACATTCTAGCCTGACAAAAAAAAATTGTGTGCGTAGCAGAATACTGCTGGAAAAAATAAGGTCTGTAAAATCTGAAAAAGATTTTTTTTTTTAAAACAGGCATTTTCCTCACAAGATTACGCTGAATGTGAGGATCGGGAGGGTTCCGCGAAGCACACCTTTTTTTGGGTAAGGCCTAAAATTTGATTTGTTCCTTGCTTCGCAGTGCCGTAACTAACGGGAACTCAAGGGACTCAATGAGTCCCCTGACAAAATAAAGTGGGGCAAAAACGCAATAAAAAGTGGTGTGTGGGGGCAACAAATTCCTTGGTCGTTCTCTTGTGGGGGGCAACAAATTACCGTGAAAGGAGACAAAAGATTTCATATTTCCTCACATTTACAATACCTTCCTACTTATATTACAAAGCAAACAAGTCCAACTGAAACCAAAAATGGAAAACCTGATGACTTATCAGTCCGGAATGGTTGCACGGATTTGCTGCCCCCCCCCCTCCTCTCGTCCATTTCTCGACAACACCGTCTCTTCCCTCTGACTGTTTTCTCAGTAATCCGTCAACTTGCGTCAAGTTTCAAAACTGGACAGAGAGCGGTCGGATTAGCAATGGATAAGAAGCGTGTCCAAGCAAGTGGTTCAAGCCAAAGGAAAAAAAAGGGGGAACGAGGTTAAGAAGAGGTGGGTTTAAGGAACACTTTAAAAAAATTTCTTAGAACATCTGTGGCAGATGCAACTGACAAGAATGGTAGGTAAGAGCAATTTTTAAATGTATTTTTATATTTAAATTTTGAAACGAGCGTGCAAATCATAAAACTGCATGATTTTATATGTAGCAATTTAGAGTGCAGCTGGATGCCGGGGAAACTGGGTCACTATTAAGTGTAGCCTAAAATTTAACACTAATTTATTTTTTATTTAGTGTTTATGTATATACATATTTTCTTATTTAACTAGGCATTATTAAGTGACTAGCCATATCGTTTGCATCGTTGCTCCATTGGCGTGGATCTATGCTTCATGTGATTTCTTTGATTTCAAGAGCATCACAAAATCGATGCCTGATTACTTCGACGCAAATTAATTGCAATTACTGGTCACAGTTCGTCTATCACATTTCTAAGCACGCCTGCATTTCTTTTCCATCATTAAAAAATCAAAACATACGATTTGTTCATTTACACGTTTGTTTTTTATTCCTCCAGAAGTAAGCCCCCTACTAATATAAGAGTAAATGAACGATTGCGAGAGCTTATTAAATCCATTGAAAAGGTTATTTTAGGTGGAAATTGCTCGTTTTGCTCGCTCTATCCAAGCGCTTCCGTGCTTCAAAAGAGGAATTTATCAGTCTTTTAAAACTATAGGTCTGCTTTTTTTTTGTGCATCAGTCACTTAAGGCAAAACTAATTTTAAGATTGATGTCTAGTATGATGCAAAATGTTTCAGTTTCGTAGAAATCCCTACGAAGTCTACTTTTCCTGAGGATAGCGAAATTTGCCGTTGGCATTGTTCCTCTGTAGTCAGAAATAAGTCAAAAACATGCAAAACATTGTCTCGGCTAAGTTTAGGGTTTTGTCTGAATCCACAGATGGGCAAAGGAGGGCCGTACGGGAAAGGTTTCCCTTCCTTCACAAAATGTTACTTAATTGGTAGGAAAATTCAGTATGCCGTTTTATTTGTAGTCATCCTTCTTCTATTACCCATCAGCACTCAGTGGCAAAACAGAAAACTATTATTTAGCCATTATATTACCTAGTCGCCCTTTTCCTGTTTGCCCAGAGATGTCCACTAAATTTTTTTACAACAAAACTTTTTACAAATTCTGTCAACTTTTTGTACTTCTGAAAGGTGCGCAACAACATTTTTCAAACCTCAATTATTTAGGGTTATTTAGGGTTATTGCAATTCGAAACTGCGATAAACAAGCAACCAATTCGAAACTGCGATAAAGAAGCAACCACTTCGAAACTGTGATAAAGAAGCAGCCAATTTAGCGAAATTCTACCGAGTCATTAGACAAATTCGACATGACGGATGAAGAGAAGATAGAAGATTTCGAAACGATGGTCGGCAGCTGGTCGCATTTTGTAAAGATGAATTCATTAGAGCCCTGCCAATTAAACCATGAAGCCGCCAGTTTCCAGTTTGATGGTAAAACTACTCCTGAACAGCAGATACGGGCTAAACCAATAGGTAAGGGGAAAAAAAAGAAAAATCGACTGGTTCTGTCTATCTCGAAGTGTAAAAATATCACCAGCCGAAGAAAAATTACTGCAAGGACCAAAGAAAAACATCAGCCATACAAGGATACTCCGTATATTAACTCTGACATGAAAATTTCTACTCCGATTGTGCCAGACTCGTCTACCTGCCTCGAAAAAATTTTTGAACTGCCTGTAGTCTCACCATTAAGCTCCGTGTGTGAAAGCCTTTGTTTGTCGGATGATGCTGAAGACCAGTACTATACACACACTAAAACTTCTTGTAGCCCAAATCTGACAAAGTCTGTATATGGGGTTGAAGGAATGACTGCAGTTCCTTCGGCCCCCCATTTGGAAGACACAGTGCTGCAACTTCAGCGCGATCAGGTTAGTCTGTGACGTATAATTGACATAAATAGATTGGAACTTGAGCTTGATATTACTGGAATCAATTGTAATTTGGACAAATTAAACCAAACGGTTTGTGAACCTCCTCTTGGGGACTCTTCCATAAAGGACACCACCACCAGGGACAATGAGATTTTGACTGCAGCATGCCCATCCTTTGGTAAAACATGCGGTGTGCCAACCATGGAACAAGCTAACACTGTACAAAATCAGGATCTTAACGGTAAACTTGAAACATTCATGAAAACAATTGAGGAAAACGTTAATACATGTCTCCTAGGATTAGAAAAAAAAATCTATGATATGTTCTTAAATCAAGTAAATATGCTGGCAAATATCTGCAATAACATCGAACATTTAGGGGATAAAAGGGTTGCTGACTCTATACAGTCGAAACCAGCAGAGGTTTCTGTTGACCTATTACGTGGGCAGAATACACGGTTTACTGTGAGCTCACACCTTTCTGCAAACGCAGACGGCAAATTGGAGTTGTTATCAGCACACCTCGATGAAAATACTCCAGGTACATGGAACACTGGAACAAAATTGTGTCCAGAACTGGTAAACAAGGCTTCCTACGCCGGTGTAAGAGATAAACGCCCATGGATTGGAATGCACCTTGAGGATACCAAGAGTAAAACACATCACATGAGAACCGTTGGAACTCATGGAAGAGGTTCCTTCTGCCATCCTGGTAATTCCAAGACAGAAGAAAAGAACACTCTTCATGGTCTGCCCATAAATGAGCGGAATGATGAACAAACAAATCCTGCGCACGCAAAACTGTCTAGCAACAAAAGTAACCAAAACTCCAACATTAATGGTGACTCTGACTTAAAAAGAAAAATTTTAATCATTGGAGATTCCCAAGTTCGGCATGTGAGCGTAAATAAGTACAATTCAAATGTTTTCTTTTCTAAGACTTGGTGCTTTCCAGGAGCAAAACTCCGTCAACTTCAAAGTCAAGTATCCGACATTTTGAAATCGGAACATAACGTTTTCGGTGTGGTGCTCTGCATTGGGACAAATAACGTACAAACTGACCTTCCATGGGACATTGCAAAGGAGCTGGGTGGTATTATTGATAAAATTCGTGACATCACCCCGCTGGCTAGAATTAGTATTGTAGGCCTTTTTCCAGGTATGAAAAGTAGCACTATGGCTCTAAAGACCGGCCTACGCCAACATCTGATTGAGTGCAATGGCAACATCCAATTGGTTTGCAAAGAAGGTGGATGTGGCTTTATTTCGCTATGGAATGCTATTGAGCAAAACAGAAGCCTTCTAGCTACAGACGGCATGCATCTGGCTAAAGCAGGAAAAACACTACTTGAAGAATCCATTTTGAGTTATTGGTCCTCGAATACTGATTTTGACTGTTGCTTTTCCTTTATGGGAAACTGAAAACCTGTAATGGACATAAGGCATGTCAGGTTCTTTCTTTCAGGAGGCAAACCTCCGAAAAAGTTGCAAAAAAAGATAATCTATCTGCATGTTTAATTAATGCACAGAGTGCAGCAGGCAAACTGCCAGATCTTCGGTTGCTGTTGCGTTCTGCATCCTTAGACATAGTTATTATCACTGAGACTTGGTTTGATCTCACTATCTCGGATGCCATGCTTACACATGATGTGCCGTACATTTTAATCAGGAGGGATCGTGTGGGCAGTCGTGGGGGTGGAATTGCGGTCTTTTTACGTGACCCACTTGGTGCAGTTTCCATACAGATGGCTGACGACTGTGAAGCCCTTAATTTTAAACTGATAAACCCGGAACTTAATTTTACTATTGGCTACCTCCCGAACAGTAGGGATTTGACACAGACAACCAGCTTGTGTTCATTTCTGAGGTTAACAAACAGTTCTTCGTGTCCAAACCTTATTTTAGGGGACTTTAATATGTCCAAGGTGGACTGGATAAAAAACATTGCTTATGATGCGACACAACGTGTTTTCCTTGATGTTATAACTGATTTGGGCCTCTCTCAGTTGGTGAGTGAACCAACCAGAGGAGAAAGCATCCTTGATCTGGTTTTTGTTGATAATGACCGTATTGTATATGATACCACTGTTGGGCCACATTTTAGTACAAGTGACCACGATACGGTACATTTCTCAATTCACAGTTACAGTAGTATCGGAAACCCCACTGAATCGAATTATAAGAAAATTAACTTCAATCAACTAAATCAACACATCATTGAACTGGACTGGCAATCTATCTTGGACAAACATAATAATATTGATGATAAACGGATTGCATTTATTACTATTCTCTCAAATTTAGTCAATAAATCCACAAAAATCATTCCAATAAAAAAAAAATTAAATGGAAATATACGACCACCAGCTGGAATACGTAAACTCATTAAGAAGAAAAATAAGCTTTGGACCATACTGAAATCAAATAAAAATGAAAACAACAAACTCCAGTATGACAGCTGTAGGAAGAAACTAAAAGCAGCCTGCAAAACACTCATCATAAGTGACGAACTTAAGATAATCAGAGAAGGAACAATGAGTTCCCTTTTTAGGTATGTTAAAAGACGTACACGTGTGCCAAATAAACTACCACCTATCCATTTCCGTAATAAAACACTTAACACGGACTTAGAGAAGGCAAATGCCCTAAATATAACTTTTGCAGCAAATTTCGTAGCTGACGATAATTTAACCATTAATTTAGACCCCAAATCCAATTCTGTACTAAACACAAAACCACCTATTAAAATGAGCAACATAAACTTTTCGCAGGCCAGTATTGAAACACGCTTAATGAATCTTAAAAATAGCTCAGCGATTTGTTCTGATGGCTTCTCCAGCAACTTTTATAAACAGCTGGCTCCAGCCTTGTGCAAACCTTTACATTTAATTTTTAAATCGTCATTAACATTAGGAAAATTACCCAAGATTTGGAAAACGGCTAAGGTGGTCCCTATCTATAAAGCCGGCAATGCAACTGATCCAGCAAACTATCGACCCATTTCTTTGACATGTGTACCTTGCAGGATTTTAGAGCGAATCGTAAAGGATGAAATTATGAAATATTTAGTTTCTCATGAACTAATTCCGAATGACCAATTTGGGTTTCTTCCAGGCCGCTCGACAACCTTGCAACTGCTAAACTGCCTTAATGATTGGACAAAAGCTCTCGAGTTTGGTGTCCCGGTGGATGTCGTGTGTATTGACTTCGCTAAGGCATTTGACTCGGTTGTCCACTCTAAGTTACTTACGAAACTCAGATTGATGGGTATTGATGGACCACCATTTGAGTGGATTAAGGATTTCCTTAACCTTAGATCCCAGGTTGTATCACTAGGGAGCTCCACCTCTGATGAACTAATGGTGACCAGTGGCGTGCCTCAGGGCTCGGTATTAGGTCCACTGCTTTTTCTTCTTTTTATTTCTGACCTTACCCCGAAAATCGGCATTGTGAAACTTCCAAAATTTGCTGACGATGTCAAGCTGTATAGCACTATTGCAACTCCTGATGATCACTGTACAATGCAGTATGCCGTGGATATTTTAAACGAATGGTCATGTAGGTGGCAGCTCCCCATAAATGCCCAAAAATGTAAAGTTTTACCTCTTGGAAATTCATCGCGTACTACCACTTATACTTTGCATAATTTAATTATTGACTGTAAATATGAAATTAAAGATCTTGGTGTCAACTTAACTTATAATTTAAAATTTTCTACCCACTGCAGCATTGTTGCATCTAAAGCAAAGAGGATCAGTTATCTGATCAGAAAGTGCTTCGTGTCTGGGCATGTGGGGAGTCTGGTATTGGCATTTAAGATTTATGTACGCCCAATTGTTGAGTATGTCAGCCAAGTCTGGTCCCCCCACCTAATAAAGGATATCAATCTGGTGGAATCAGTCCAGCGCACCTTCACAAAATACTTACCGGGTATGCGTGATGTTCCATATGAACGGCGCCTCTTATGCCTTGGCCTCGAGTCCTTAGAGCTTCGACGCCTGCAGGCAGACCTGTGCCTTACCTTCTCAATTTTGCGCGGGCTTGTTGACGCAGATCCGGATGCTTTCTTCTCTGTTCGTGGAAATGTTTACACCAGGGGTCACCCATTCAAACTTGCTGTTAATTGCGTAAGGAGAGACTGCACCAAGTATTTTTTTTCTAATCGTGTTGTGACACCGTGGAATGGCCTGTCATCTGAGCTGGTGGAGTCGACAAGTCTCCGTATGTTTAAAAGAGGGCTAAAAAAAGTGGACCTCTCGAAATACTTAAAATGTTTTTAAATGCTGGAAGTGCAATATGTTGCATGGGATGTTTTTAATTGATTCTGTATACTGTTTTTTTTCTGTGTGTGTATGTGTGTTTTGTCCTGTCTTTAACATTGAGGGACCGGTGTTAGTGGCATGATTCCCTCATCCCTTCCGGCTCCCATTACCTTTTCTTTTTTGGTAATAAACATTTATTATTATTATTATTATAAATAATAAATATTATGATACTTATAAAAATTCATTTTTAAATTACAATTCATTTTGCATAGAAACTGCATTAACTAAACAAAATTTAGTCACAATATTGGGTTTTTACAAAACCTGCCATCTGAAGAATGACTAAGTAACACGCCCAAATTTTCCTGATAATATGTTGCAAATGTGCGCTCCGGAAGCCAGAAATTACTCTGGAATACTGTAAAAAGCTTCAGCTTCCGGGGCTTTGCCCCGGACCCCACTGGAGGAGCTTACAGCACTCCCCCAGACCCCCGAGCTCAATTTGTTTGGTCCCTCCCAAACTTCTTATCTGCTAAAGATGGACGGGGGGGGAGGGGGCAACAACACCACATGTTGCGTCCCCTGTTGTTGCCATTTAGTTACGGCACTGTTGCTTCGGCAACTAGCAGTTTACTTTAATAGGAAACTACTTTGTGGCAGGGTTGGCAATGATTTAATCAAAATGATTTAATCAATGATTTAATCAAAATGATTTAATCGAAATGATTTAATCAATGATTAAATCATTGATTACATCATCAATAAAAATCATTGATTTAAATCATTTTAAAATTAAATATAAAATTAAAGCAAAACTACAAGAAATATGCAAAATAAGATAAATAATCAAAAAAGTTTCTAGCAAGCCATAACACTAGCTCACTATTTGGCTAAGGTATGACGCCATCTGTTATGGGTAAAGAATTTACCCATAACCGGCGTATGTTACGCCGGGGGTACAGCTAGTACTACTAAGTTCTTGTAATTACTGTTGAATCTATCTTGAGTATGAAACAACAGCCTACTAAGTTGCTATAATTACTGTAGAAGCTTGTTGAATATGCAATTGTAGCCTACTACAGTGTACTACTAAAATAATCGTCAAGTTATTTTCGTGTATGCAGTGTCTCACAACTTTTAAATAATGTTTACTTAAGATTTGGAAAAAAAAAATTGATTAAATCAAAAAAATCATCGATTTAAATAAAAAAAATCGATTATTTGGATTTTTTTGCAAAAAATCATGATTTTTGCCAACCCTGCTTTGTGGGTAACCGTAACGAAAACATGTATTATAGACCTATGCCTATATTTGTTTTTAAAATTTATTCTTTGTTAGGAAATGACATTAACCAAAAGAATATCTCAACAATAAATGAAAATTAAGCGTCTTGTATGGTTAATAATAAACATTGTTTTTTTTTTCTAGTTGATAAAAAAGTTGAGAAAGAAATCAGGTGTGAACTTAACCTAACAATGACAGTAAAAACAAGTAGCCTAGGCGTAGGCTACACATTTTTTAAATTATTTCACTTGAACTATTTGCTTCACTTAAGCCTAAGGTCAAACAAACAAAAATTGTTTAGTTTGCGTTACGCAGTTAAAAAAAAAAGGGTCGGTAGGTAATTTTTTTTACACTTTTTTTTGTTACTAAATCAAAAAGTCTTACTTCCAAAATTGTAATTTGTTATTTTTTTATGTTCACACAAGAACATTTTATTTTCATGAAGCATTTGAAAGATTTTTGTATAGTAGGATGGAACGTGCAAATAGCTGGAGGGGATTTCTTCTCCTTAGAAAGAAAAACATGTTTACGGTTGGCTCGTAAAAAATAGGTCGGTCGGGCAACGCAAACCAAACCAATTTTTTTTTTTTTTTTTGGTTTGGCTTAACATAAAAAAGGCCTAGGCTACTAAGCTATTTCCAATATTTTTCCGTGGAGAGCCTGTTAACATTAATGAGATAATGTGTTAAAAAAAATTATGGGTTTAAAAGTTCACTAATTGGTATTTTTTAAGCAACCAAAGTAAACCGCATATTTTCTCTTAAAAATGTGCTTTTTGATCACAACGGATCGCATCTCAAAATAGCTTTTCCCCCCCGCAACAACTGCTTATGATCGCAACAAATCGCATCGCAAAATTAAAGGTCTTTGCGCCGCGGAATTTACATGTCCTTAGATAGGGATATCGTACATCGACGAGTAACTCCGTAC
>JAHWFP010091194.1:0-22769 GCA_023313725.1 Lithobius niger | reverse complement strand
CCGTGTTCCTTCTATAGGTTTTGACTTTTAGACCCTTACTCTTAACATTTAACGTTCCGTTTTTTGTTTATTATTTTATTATTGCTCAGTCACTTGATCAGATCAAAGTTCTTGAACTGACGATTAACAAATAACTAGAGGAAGCACGGGTGGTGTTTGATGGACCGTTAAAAACACTGGAACGATTTCCTTCCTCATGTGTTTTAGGGAATGCGTGTATCCCGTCTATGTGTACCCTGTCTAGCAAAGGGTGTTTTTCGTTTGCTTCACTCCCTCATTCAACGTATCCCTTGTTGCGGATTCCATACACTTACACTACATATGATTCTTTCCTGCAAAAATGGTTGGAATACGCCTTTGTGCATGTGAAATAATAAATACGCCTTTGTATACCGGAAATAAATAATTACGCCTTTGTACGCCTGGAAGAAATAAATAGGCATTGGAGACATTGTAAGGGAGGATTAAACAAACGAAGCTTCAACAATCAGTAAGAGGGCGAGCGGGCTCCTTCTTACCACGGTAGCAAAGAAAAAGAGCGAGCGACCGACAATGAAAACGGATATGTAACCGTATCAGGTTGTTTGCTTTTGTGGCAATTGATGCTGGTGCGCTGCTTATTCAATGTGTGTTGCGTCTATAGTTTTTGGCATACTTCGCCACTAAATATTGTACAGCAAGCTTTTTGGGTCTTGAGAAGCTAACTGCACAGTAAAAAAATATTTTTTTTTGCTTCTCACGTCTTAGTTTGACAGCTTAGCTGACAATCCTAATATCGGAAATATTTTTTTTTTGCGCCTTCGTCACCCTGTAAGCCATTTTTAAAATTTTAATTTTATAATCTGTTCTGCCAACTTCTCGCAAGATTCCGACTTCCTAAGACTGGCCCAAATTGGTTCAATAATTAAATCAAATAGACCGTGGGCCAAAAATTAATTAAATCACTAGGTTTGGATTCTGCCCTGACCGTACGTCGCAAGATATACAAGTGTCAGATGGAACATAGGCGAAAATCCAATTTCACTCTTTTTAAGGTAGAATTTGCTTTTGGGGTTTCGTTTTCTGAGAAACACAGTAAATACGGACTCTTCATGAGCAGTAATACGAGTCTGTTGGACAAATGATGATGGTTTCCAATTACATGATTTCGTTAGCGGAAGTATCTGCTGAACTGAAAATGAATTATCTTTTCGAACCCCCCATATCCATGGTAACAAACTCAATTTTGTTGACGACTTTCTCCCAACAACTTACTTTATACGAACTCAATTTAATTTATTCGGTCAGGAAAATGATTCACTTGAAAATCCATGAAAAATTGATATGCAGAGACTATATAGTAAAACAAAATAAATGAGACGTTGCTTTTCGCTAGCATGTGTTTCTTTCTAGCGTGGGTTTAGGTATTTCGAAGCTTTTACATACAGGTAACCTCTATACGAGAGAGTGGGACTTTGCCAGGCTGACAACGAACACACAAGTCTACAGTTAAAGATCAGTGAGTAATCTTAAATATTACAAACAAAAACGTCAAGTGTGCCGTAAAAAAAGGTGCTGTTGTGCTTTACGTTTTAAATACATGATTGGTAAAGCACAACAACACATAAACAGATGCAATTTTCTAAACTGTACATTTGATTATTAAAATCAAACAAGTAAAGTGCAACTTCATTCATATAACACCTTTTTTTACAGTACACTTGACGTTTTTGTTTGTAATCCGTGTACCTTTACGTCCATGGCGTCGCGCAACAAAGGGTTACGCATGCAGTCGATTATTGCTGGCCACTTTGAAACAATTCAACTCAGCTCTGAAAGCCTGCATTTACGAAATAAATACACCAATCTATCGTTTCTAGCTGCCAATTTCGAGGCATATATAAGCGTTTAGCTGAAACACGGATTCTTTCACGATTATTTATTCAGAGCCATGGCCCAAAGCCGTACGTACGCCCCATCTACGGCTATACAAAAATTCCTTATACAGCTTTACTTTACAACTCCCTACACCACTTTACACTTCACACTCTACACCACTGCACACTTTACAATCCTTCACACTCATCACCATGTTTCATACCGCACACTACACGATGCCACTACCGCAGCATAAGCACTACTGGGGAACGGCCTGCCTTCTCTCTCCCTTCCAGGGAAAGTTCCAGCATGCCTTCTTTCATTATAAATAAATAAATAAATATAAACTTCGTTGCAGGAGCAACAGGAAAGGCAAGGGCCCTGGCGGGTCTCTGATAGCCAACCTAAAAGAGATAACTTTAGAAATGTGAACAAGAGAACGTGGTGGAGGGGTTAGAGTGCAAGATGAAAAGTAAAATTTGGTTTGTAAAAGGTGAAAAATTTTTAGCATGGTCGTATAGGCCATTTGTCAAACATTAAAAATGTAGGAATAATGAAAAACTAATGAACAAGTTGGGCCAAGACCCAGAATTTAGAGTTCCCGTGGGTGACGCTGCAAGAATTTTTCCATTAGCAACTATTTCACACTTTGGTTGACTTCTACAGCACAAAGATATGGGAGGGGGCCGTTCTCAGACCTGCACGACGCCTTCTTTCAATAATACACCACTATCAACGCAATCTCACCACAGCCACTACAGCTAATCACCCCAGTATCTCCACTGTTTGTTTGTTTGTTTGTTTGTTTATTTGAGTACTACATGGCCTATGAAGCCATACACTCATGCCTAACCTAACTTAACCTAACTTAACCTATCATAAATCTAACCATTAGATCCACTGTGCACAACCCTTCAACAATCCACTTTTTAGCAAAGACATAACACGTGCACGAAGAATGAATATGGAGTTTGCTGAGTGGCATTGTTCCCTAATTACAATAGTGTAAACGATGTGAAACAATCAAAATGATCGTTCAGGGACCCGTAACTCCGGAATGGCTCGACCAATCGAAAAAGTGGTCTCTCTGAGGATGAAGCCCAGGGAAATTTCTGGCTTAGATCATGTTTCAGATTTTAGGTAGGTGCAGTAGTTTTTTCTGAAACCGTGTCACACCAGAATAACAACAACAACAACAACAAGAAAAGGTGAAATAATTTTAAATTTACGTGTGGCTCCCGACTTTTACTCTTGTACGGAATTGCGTAAAAGTTGGTACAAATCTATCTTCCATACCTACCGACTATCTGGCCAAGTTTGGTCGAAATATATTGAATAGGAAAGGAGAAATTAAAAGTTTTAGTTTTGCTGGAAAGAGGACTTCAATCGTCTATACACGGCTATCGTGTATGATAAGTGTCAGATATGCCCGCAATCTATGTTTTTCTAGAGGATCGAGACTTACTTGTAACAATTCGGCGCCATAAGGAATATCCCACAAGCCTGGAAAGCCCTTCGTAAATATATGCTGGACGGACTCGGTTAGGTAAATATCTTTCAAAAGAGAGGGAGAGCACGCTGAACTAGCGTGTTCGAACCGTGGTTGAATAAAGCCTTAAAATACCCGTACGTGATGTGAGTGTTCCCCGTGGTAAAGCAAAGATTCACGATTTTTATGTAAATAAATAAAAAAAAGCCTTTAGTGGATACAATAAAATTTGAGAAGTTTAGGGCCTGAGGCCGGTTCAATTTGAAAGTGTAACAGTCTTTTACCCCCCTTTTAAGTTTAATATTAATATCCATTAATATTATAGGTCGTCCCTGGTAGTCATGTAAGGATTTACACCAATACGCACAGTTTCTGACCCCTTGGTGCAATAGCCTTAGTCAAGTGTTACAATTATAGTGATTTGTTTTACGTTGTTTTTTAATAAGTGATGAAGTTTTAAGCTATGTAACCATCTCTTTACGTATAGCAGGGCGCAACACGAGCTGTTCATGCACTCTGCCAATTTTTACCCAACATCAAAACTTGGCCGAACGCCAACAGCCGGGTAGCGAGCCAGTCCCACTGTTCAACTAGTTGGGACCGGTTCGCACCTGTTAGCTTGTCACGTAACGTAATGACTCAGGCAACTTTCCATTGTTCGCCAGCGTATAAAATTACGCTGGGGAACCACTGAAAGGCCAGTTCGAGACAACTCGAAAGGTTTTTATAGGATTCGACCAAGCTGAAACTTGTGTTTAATGCCTAATATGTGTTACTCGGTTCATAGACCTCTAGCTATGCCGGAAGGAGTGAATTAATTGGCTTTGAGATATTCTTGAAAACAATCACCTACTCCCTGGGTCGTCACAGCTAAAAAAAAAAAAAACTGTTCGACTTTGTTTGCAAACGAGAATAATCCATAACCCCAAAAGGTTGCTATTTTGAGCGTATTTTATTATTGCACTATTGGATTTTTTATTCACCTAATAATGCAATTTTCATTTTTTTAGTGATTATTACATTCTTCTCATTTACCGGTATGATGACGTCATGGTCGAAAACAGATTTCACTAGCGGGAAACGGCGCACCTTTCAAGCATGCCACTTTAACTATTATAATCGTGGCATTTTCAAGGCTTCAAGTACTTGGCAGAGCAAGAGGAAGCCTAGGCCTAGGCAGCCCTAGATAGGGACGTGGCGCATTTATTATCATCCTAATTAATCCAGAGTTTATTATAGTTTTCCATGAACAATATCCCCTGACAATATTCACCAAGACAATTTCCCCCTACCCCCACAACACAACTTTAAAAAAGGCAAATACGTATACTATGCGAAGAATTGTTCAACGTAGTCTGATGTTGGACGAAATTAGTTTCGCTGCCACTTTAATTTGTAACCATTTTATCCAGCCTAAACTTGGACGGTTGCCTAAGCTCGATCTAGCATCCTCCACAGATTTGCTGACTGAGCTGAGATCACATAAAAAAAAAAGCTTCTCAACAGGAAAAGGAACACAAATAAATTTCTTTGTACACAACAAACAAGTCACATGCCTCCTTAATTATTGAATGTGAAGTTCGTGCGCCCACGTGCACCAGGAATCAAGCAGTAAAGTTAAGCCTAACGACACCACGGGCGTTTTTTTCTATGTATTGGCCGTTTTGAAACGCAGATTATGAACCGCTAGATGGGCGCTATCGGGTGACAGTGATATCATTAACATTTACTGCTCGCTCCTAGGTGCACGTGGACGCCCCAACTTTGCATTCAATAATTAAGGAGGCACGTGGCTAGTTTGTTGTGTAGAAAGAATTTCTTTGAGCATTCCTTCGCTTGTTGAAATCAAGTGCTACATAGAACTAAATAATGGTAGACGGCGCTAGTCAGTTGCGTGACTACAATGAGGCAGAGGAGGTAGGTCCTGCGGACCCACCGAACTTTGCGGGCCCCCTCACTGGCCCCAATTTAAAATCTGTTTGAAACTGCAAAATATCAGAAAGTAAGTTATTGCTACAGATTACTGAAAATAGTTGATCTCGTGTTGCAAAAACTTAATTGCTTCATTTTTTTTATGAAGGGGGGGGGGGGGAGGGAGGCTCCACTGGGCTCTCGCCTTGTGCGGCAAAAACTGCACTTCTATGAAGGCATGGGGAAATGGGTGGCCTCCACTGGGCCGTTGCCTTGTGTGGCAAAAATTTTAATTTTGTTACAAAGGAATGCGGTCTCAACTGGGCTCTCGCCTTGTATTTTTGTGTGAAAGGGTTCCTCCACTGCATGCCGCCTCCGGGGCCCCGATTTTGAAGTTACGCCTCTAGAGCTAGATGCTACAGCCCGTTAATGCCATCAATGCACCGCTGAGATGTAATTTCCACCTTTTAACGGTAGACGGTGGCTAGGAGACCAAGGAGGCGGCATTCGTGTCCAACGTTCATTATTGCCCGTAACGCCGAATGTAATTTAGTTGCCTCTAACATACAGGAAATTGCTGGTGGTTTCCAAGCCTATTCTATGAAGTGATCCTCGCTATAAGACTTGACGCGTTGAAAGAGAGAAAATCTGTTGTTGTTGCTCGTCAATAACGTGTCCTCGTCACTCAGCCTTGACGGATTCGGTGCATCTCCGGCAGAAGAATCATTTCAACGACCACTTGGAGATTCGTCTAGTGGTAATGGACTGTGGAAGAAGGATTATAGAAATGAGAAAGTGGAAAGTTTCCTGTGAGGATCGGGAGAAATTATGTACACTCTCAACGTTCTCTCCTTAGGTCCGTATACTGCCGCTAAATATCTACATTGTCAATACTTACTGTAGGCAACCGAGGACGCCTGACAAAGGAACTCGAGCACCTTCTCAAAACATAATTGGAAACCACGAGAGAGAAGTGCACACACAGAAATGCAGACTGAGCATAACGGGTGTCCAAAAAGTCAGGAGTCACCCCCAATTACTTTTGTCACTCGTCGTAGATGAATGAAACCTTGTAGTTGGTACTTTCTCGAAGGAGTCAACCCCTTTATGAGGTTGGGCAGGTGGTGCCCCAATAGGGGCGCCCCTGGTCGACTTAACATTGACATATCAGATTGGAATAGGTGGAAGAAGTGTATCGGGATGACCCCTGACTTTTGGGACACCCGGTATAGCTCACGCTTGACAGAGGAACCCGACCGCCATCTCATATCATAATTAAATTGAATAGCGAAAAACCAGGAGGGAGAAATGGAAAACCAGTAGAGAGAAGTGAAAAAAAACGCCGACAAAGTGAATTCATTTACGACCCATCCGTCCTCTACTCTTAGTGGAGAACGTTGCTCACCAGTACCGCTCCCGTTCCCCTAGCCCCCGCCCGCTCTACCGGCCCCAGCGGGGGGGGGGGGGGGTAGCTTGATACGTCATTTACCAAGCACATGCCGTCCTTAGAGGGGTTTTCAGCTAGTTATCCTAAACTTGAGCTGTAGCATCGTAAATACGACATTAAGCGCAACTCAAATCTATTCGGACTTTTTATTAAACAGGGAGTTTCCTGATCAAACTAGACTCACAGTTCATACAAAGCAGCGTTTTAATTTTCAGCACACTACCAAAATTAGTGTGCCTTGTTCAGCTACAGACAATGACAATGAATGAATACAGATATTGCCGTTAAAACCAGAGCATTTTTGGGGGAAATGTTACCGGAGGTCCAATTTTAACAAAAGGGCACAACTTTAACGTATAAAGGGCACAGTTATGTTAACGACATTGACCTAACTAAAAAAAATCAAACTATGCATAATTGAAAGCGGTTGATTATAAATGTGGAAGGAAGCTAAATTGTAAAAAAAAAGTGTGTGTTTTCTGGTGCTAGTGGAAAGGAAACCCAACCAAAACAAATATACTTCCACAAATCATGAGGATAGGATAAAACTGTTTAAAACTAAACTGGTTGCTGTCGTTTGCTAGCAAATAAGGTAACGAAATCGTAACATTCAAAGCCAACATATTTATTTGATTTGCAAATAAATCAGTAAAACATATTTATTTGATTTGAAAAAAAAAAACAACAACAAAAACAAAGTTGGCCAGAAAGACTCTTTGTTTCGTGAAGCTGTAGTTCCTGACAAGGTGAAGTGGATACAGAACTAAATCTGAATCCATTGTCCCACAAATGCGTAGTTTAGGAAATGACATTTACACATTATTATTTGTCAAACTAAAAGGGCATATTTTTTCTTTTTTAGGGCATTGGACCTCTAGTGGGTCCAATTCGATTTCACTGGAGGTCCACTTTAGCCAACTGCAGGTCCACTTGGGCCTCCAGTTAGCATGTAAAAAAAAAATGCCCTGGTAAAATAGTAAAAAATGAAGGTCCTGTGTTCAATACTTACAAACAAAAAAGTAAAATAACAAAAAAAAAAAAGGAACCTGCCCTGTAAAAGATGGCTGGGTGTTGCCATGTTGTGGGTAACGTCATAGACGAGTTATATGACGTTCACTGGCAAAGTTTCAGAGAGTTCTCCATTAGTGATGAATGGGAAGTTTTTGATTGTGTTCATTGCTCTATTATGGTTTGTAAAACTGGTGTCGGCTTCAAGCTGGGTTCTGATTTTTTTCTATTGTTTTTTTTTACAGTAACCATGGTTTCGCTAACTAAAATTGTGTGGTGTGTTGTGTTGGCACGCTTATAAACGCTTAGTCAGTGAAACCTCATTACTGTACAAAGAACTAATAGAAAAAATCAGAATCCCAGCTTGAAGCCTACACCATTTCTGCAAACCGTAATAGAGCAATGAACACAATCAAAAACTTCCCTATTCATCACCAATGGAGAACCTTCTTTGAAAAGTTGCCAGAGGTCATCAAATGACTCGTCTATTACATCACCCACAACATGGTGGCACCCAGCTAGCTTTTACAGGGATGGTCCCTTTCTTTTGATATTTTACTTTCTTGTTTAAGTATTGAACGCAGGACCTACATTTTTACTGTTTTAATGGCTTTATCTGTATTCATTCATTGTCATTTGTGTCTAGGTAAGCAAGGCACACACATATTTGTTATTGTGTTGAAAATTAAAATGCTGCTTTATATGAACTGTGAGTCTGGTTTGGTCAGAAAACCCCTTTCTAATATCTCCTTTAACTCACAAACTTGTCGTATCGGAATTTTTCTTACGTGTCTCTAAAATCGGTGCATTCTGTGAATCAATATATAAGGGTGAGAGAGAAAGGGTAGCCTGTATAGGCAGAGCCAATAAGAGATAAGATAAGGATGAGTCATTGTTCTCTTCCCTCCTGATGACATTATTTGATAAGGACCGATCTTTATAGCTTAGATAAGGATTACTCACTTCTGTTATATTCAGGCGTCCATTTTAGAGCTGTGGTGGCCATTTTGGATAACTGGATAGTCGCCATTTTTGATTACCGACGGTCATTTTGAATTTTTCTTGTGTGGCACTTATTGAATGTCGACCATCTTTGTTTTGATTGGTTGGCAGCCATCTTTGTTTTGATTGGTCGGAGGCCATCTTATCATTATTATTATTAAATAATGACGTCATCGGAAGGGGGAGAACAATGACTCATCCTTATCTTATCTCGGCCCCCGCCCCTTTCTATTGTCTCCGCCTATACATGCTACTCTCTCTAGGGTGAATGTCACTAATGCGTTTGTGATCCGATAGTGCTCCATGCGTTCGAAGACAGGTAAAAGACCTAAGAAACTGCTCTACAACTTGCTTGCACAGATCTATTATGCAGTAGCTATTTGAATTGGTGAACTTGCTTTTTTAACCTTCATTGCAAATGCGTCTGTTGAGCAGAAGTGACGTTCACCTTCCGATGCAACTGATGAATCAGTGGGGTCATCAAACTCAACAGCCAGCATCACCCTGCTAGCTTAGCTGTTGAATTTAATGACTCCACAGACCCATCATTCATGTCGAAAGGTGATGCACTTCTGTTCTTTGAAGGTGGCCATCTGTCTCCAACAGTCGCGAGCATAGCTGGATTGGATTTCTGGTTTTGGCAGGTGGTCGTAACTCACAGCCCTCACAGTTCCATTTTCTTTATCTGAACTTGTGCAAAAATTAGATTGTTGCGGAAGTCTATTTTACTCTTTTCAAGCATATTTCATTTACTGTGAGCCACCCTGTTAAACATAATATGGTTTCTCGCCAACTTTGTTTCATTCGGGTTACTACGGGCAACTCCGATAATCCTCCAATCAGGGCATGGGCGATAATCCTCCCTTCGTTGTCATGACTTGGACGTTTATCTTTCAGGTCAAGTCAAACTCGACGAGTGAAAACGATTACAGCAACAGCAAAGATGAATAACTTAAGGCCCACTGGGAAACTTATAATGTGGAAAAATTCAAATGAGAGCGACCGTGACTGAGCACATGTGACTGTGCAGTTTGTGCGTACGTGGGTCTCATGGCTCATGTTTGATGAAGATAGTTAGTAAAAACTATCGAACATTTGATAGTTTAGAAGAAACTGGAACTATTTTGGTGGTGCGTTATTGTTGTTGAGTCACTATGATAAACAGCCAAAGTATAGAAACCGTAGCCACGTTGGTCACTTTCCACCGGAACATTGGTATCAGGAGTCCTGTGATTGTTCATGTATTTTGTGTCATTTATTTACCTTCACAGCTGTGAATTTCATGGGAATACGAGCTCTAATGCTTTTCTAAACGGTAAAGCCGTTATTTGTTCAGTTAATTGTGTGTGTTTGTTGCTGTCTCTCTTCTCTTTGTACTTTTATTTCAGCGTATTTAATTTTTTAAGGATTTTTCACATGTAATCCGTTTTTTAAAATTTTGGAAACCTTTTCCACAGTGTTTTTTCTCGTGTGAGTTGCATTTTTGCGCGACCATCAGCTACTTGTGTGCCGTGGGTATCACTTTTCTGATTTTCTTCGTAATTTGTATAAAACTTAATTCAACTCACTCCGATTTTTCTAATCACGAAACAAATTTCTCACATTGAAATAAACATATACGCTGCCAGCAGTTGCAGACTATAATTTATAAGTCTGTTTCCTGTGGTCATTGACAAACAGCATGAATAGCACAGAAGACACAAATTACAAGAGTATTTTTTGGTACGGGAGAGGGATCAATTGAAAAGCAAGCCATCAACAAGGGCCAGCACGATAATGCGAGCATTATAATAATTGGTGACATTGCGAATATCTATTCAATCATTCATTTGAGGTTATTATGCAGTCCAATGAACTACGAATGATGATAGTTTTTTAACGGAAGTTTCTATGGTTACAAAATTTGGTTGCCAATGCTCGTTTCCTTAACAACACAGAAGTCAGCTTCTGCTCAGTCAGCGACGAAGATTAGATTATTCAGGCGAAAATCCTTTGCAATACTCGTGAATCTCTGAAGGGATTATGGTAATTCAAATAAACCGGCGTCTGCATTAGCTAGGATAGAGCGTGGGTTGCTTATTTTCTCTTATTCTATTTTCCGTGAATCAGTAAAAAGTGCCGTACCCAAGTGTCGAAATTGTTCGTCATTCACGTGCTACAACACGGAAGTGGAGAAATAAATAAAGACTGTTTGTTCCATCTACGAAGTTGAGGCACTTCTGGCAAATGTTTTTTTTTTTTCCTTTGGTCCGGATGCGGAAAACATCACAGCAAAAAAAAAACTGCAAGAATAAAATATCGCCAGTCAAAACATAGCGATGGCATGTTTTTTCAGGAGCATCCGGACCAGGGCCATAGTTGCAAATGTTTTTTTTTGTTGCTAGGAGAACTGATTGCTTTTTGCCCCCCCCCCCCCCCCCAACAAAAAAAAAACCGACGTGTCATTTTGCGAACCAACTAATAACAATCCTTTCTCTTACCCGACTGAAATGGTCAATACAGCAAATGCGCAGAACGACAGGTTTTTCATTCTTTTTCCCTGAGTAATTTGGAGACTGCAGCTCTTCCTACGCCATTCCTTGTGCGCCTCCTCCCCCCCCCCCCGACCCCCCCCCCCACCCCCCTCCACCTACCTACTTTACGGCCCTGATTCACAGTGCAAGGCAAAATTAGTATATTGTTGTTTTCGATGTTCTGATGGATTTAATTTTAGCTAAGAACGTTTGCAATTTTGTTTTAATTAAAATAATAATAATAACATTTGTCGCAATTGCAACAGGTCTGGCAAGGACCCTAGGAAAGATCACTGACAGCCAGCCTAAATTATAAAAAAGACAATTACATAAAGTGATAAAAGTATGGCCAGGTGAAGGTAAGGGAATAGGTATGGGGACACGAATGCCTCACCACCAAGGTTAGACCTGCCAGGGACTCTAAGGTCCCCGATGGCATCGCCAAACATGTTGGACAAGGGAGATGTAAAAAAAAAATATTCCACTTAACTGACAAGCATGCTCTTTTTGCGTGTATAACCTTACCTTACCAACGTGACTGTGCATGTTGTCCTATTGTTGGGGCAGTGTGACCGTTTCACAAACAACAAAGAGAATTTGCATGCACAGAGGAGGGGAAGGCGTTCTCTTGCATAAAGCGTCAATGGCCAATTCCAAATGTTTCATCATTAGAGAGGTGTTTCGTTATTTTTTTTTTTGGGGGGGGGGGGAGGGGGGGCTTGCAAGGAACTTTTTGATTTTCCCCTGAGTATTTATTATAGGTTTGGAAGCTTTAGTGGTCACTTCAGTTGCCAGTACAAGGGGGCTATCACTGACGTTAGCCAGGTGAGGACATCCAAACGTTAGTAGACGGTAAAAAAAATCCGCGGGAAAAAACAGCCTAGAAAATATTTTTGCCAAACAAAATCCACTGAAAGAATCACCAAAGTAAAAAAAAAAATTGTATGTCGTGTTTGTTGTTTTGTCGTAGGTTATTGTTATTACTATACAGGTTAGGTGAGACAATTTGCATTGGCTAGCATTTCGTCAGATATGACAAGGCATTTCCTTAATGCTTTGTTTTCCCCCACGGCTCTTGTTTCCTCACGACTGTTTTTTTTCTTTAAGATTTTTCCTCCATGGCTGATTTTTCAGTAGTTTTTTTCGTACCCTTCTTTCCAACAGATTTTTTTTACTGGTTTTTTTTCCCCACTGTATTTTCTCTCTCGATTCGTAAATGAGACATGTAGCTTCCAGTATAAACAGAAGCTAATTAATGTATGACGTAGGAGTGTCCATATTGCGTAACAACATCGCTTCATGTTGCTACCTTGTCCCAAGGTCATCTGGGAAAGAGGGCGTGAGTTTTGTTTCCCGGCTCCCGGCCAGTTGATTCAACATCGCCAGAAAATCATTTCAGCAACACAACGTTAAAATGAGTTACGTAACTTTCCGGTATGCGCGTGAACGGGCGTTGAGTCACGAGGCGAAACACGTGTCCACCTCAGTTGGCCTTTGCTTCAAGACACAATTTTCTTCACCGCTTTATGCTCGTGGAACGCTGTTGCCACATGCCTGGACTAATCGTAGCACGAGTAGTATTATTTCGCACCGATCTGTCTTTAACCTAATTTTTACGTGAGTTATCCCAGTAAATAGTTGCGACCAGTTGTTCTACATTTTGGCCGCATGGGGGTCGCGTACCAGAACAAGAGCTGAAACATGCGGTAATCTTATCATAGACACTCCCTCGAGCCTTAATGGCTTACCTTTATACCGCACCTGGTATCAGCCAAAAAAAGAAAATGCATCCATTTTGAACTGCTCTCTTGTCATAAGTTTTAACCTGCACTAATTTTATTTGTAACTGACAGTTCCTCATGTCTACGAAAACTGTATTTCTGCTGACATACCTAAGGGCTGGTTTACGCGACGTCAATTTTCGCGCTTACTAGCTTTTACTTGGTTAATACTAAATCTGCTGGCTGCTTCTCGCCTTTACCGAAGAATGTGGCTTTCAGTTGTCTATACGTAGTAACCATGGCAACAACGCAGACGCAAATCTCCTCCTCGTGCCTCGCGACACGACGTACGAAGCTTGCAACGTGACAGCGTCGATTTATGACAACTAGAAAACAATTTTTACTGCAGTACAAGACGACGGACAGATTTTTGAATGCCGGTATTCGATGACTTGTCTTCGATTCGACAACCCCGAAATGGACGCCATGTTGGATTTTTAATTCTCGCTGCGCGTAACTATTTATTTTCTATTTATTTTGCCGTCGTTTGATCACTGCTAGAAGCTGTTTTTTTTCAGCGAGAATAGCAAATTTTGAAAATGGCGTGAAATGGCAACAATGTTGTAGCAATGTTTAAAATGACTGTTGCACTTTGTTCTTTATCCGTGTAGTTACTTATAATACATTTAATTTGTTGCCTATTAACCGCATTCATTTAACAGAAACGGGAAATTAATCAAGAATAAATAACGGTTCCCTAGCAAATCGCGTTCGGCGAGCGAGAAGGTCTCGTTGTGCGTAAACGCGCCCTGACCCGCTGCACTTAATAACCTTTGTCACTGCCGTTATAACTGTCGTTCCTATTTTCTGACACCCTCCTGTCTTCAGACAGACTCATCCGTTTTCTTTTCCCAACGTTAATGATCTGGAACTTGGATCTTTCAGCCCACTGAGCTGTCACTAACGATTACTGATCAGGAAACTAACACTTCCGCGTGTGCACTGACGAAGTATCATTGATCGAAGACCTCATTATTGGGAGACCTTGATATACGACCAGCATGACTGATCAATAAAACCTTATTTTCAGGGACCAAAGTCGTAAAAAAGGAAATTCTTAAAGTGGCACTACCATCGATTAAAAGCAGGCAGAATCTGGCAACATCTAGCGTTATCTACTACTATCTAGCACTTGCTTGCACCTAGCAAAGAATGCACACGGCATTTCGTTTAACGAAACGAACAAGCCACAACCTCCTTAATTCTTGTGTGAAAATTTGGTTCGTCCTCGTGCACCTGGGAGCAAGCTATAACGGTTAACAATATCACCGCCGCTAGATGGTGCCATGGTATTTTCGTTCGCGTTTCAATCGGTGATAGAGCCACTTTAAATTCGAGTGTCTTACTTCAACAGAACTCTGTAGAGATTCTTCCCTCTTCGAGCGTTAATTCAACAGTAATTTGAAGAGATTCTTCCCTCTTCGGGCGTTAATTCAACAGTAATTTGAAGAGATTCTTCCCTCTTCGGGCGTTAATTCAACAGTAATTTGAAGAGATTTTTCCCTCTTATGCAGAGGTTTATCCCTTTTCGGGCGTAGCACTTCAACAGAAACCTGTAGAGCTTTCTCCCTCTTCTGGAGAAATTTGTCCCTTTTTGGGAGTCACACTTCAACAGAAATCTACAGACTCTTCTCCCTGTAGCGTAGAGATTTCTCCCTCTTTAGGGCGTGACACTTCAATTGGAACCTGTAGATATTTCACCCTCTTCGGGCATCACACTCTAACCTCTTCTGTAGAGATTTCTCCCTTTTCGGGCGTCTCGCTTCAACAGTAATATGTCGAGATTTCTCCCTCTTCTGTACAGTTTTTTTCCTCTTCGGGCGTCACACTTCAACAGAAATCTGTAGAGATTTTCTCCTTCCTCTGTAGAAATTTCTCCCTCTTCGGACGTTACACTTAACCACATACTTTGCTGCAATGCACGACTGACTTCGGGAAAGCACTAAAATGGGGGACTAATAATAACTCCTTCACATCAGCATTCAAAAGACGACTTTCACAGCATGCGGCTTCAAGCAGACGAAAAAGTAATTCAACCGAGGGCACAAGCTTCACTGCGCCACATTCCTCATCAGTGTTGCAAACGTAAGAAAGTTCCAATGCGCATGGCAAACGTTGTCAGGGGGGGGGGGGGGCTGGGCAAGCACACCCCAGTGGCCAAATTGGTCGGCTGCCTGCAAGGTGAACGCCGTTCCGAATCCCACCACCGCATAAGTGGAACTTTAGAGAAAAAAGAAAAAAAATCATTTTATGACCAAATTTGAAATCTAACCTAGTCAAGCCCTATCTCCTAAGTCTGATAATTTTCAAATTCGGTCTGGCCAACTCGGAGATTCAGAGAGGAGTAAAATGGATAACGTCTTGTAATTTTTCTTCAACCAGCGAACCTTTGGTCTTTCCTCTCTCTCTACAGGCCACACTGCACCACCTATAATCATGAAAGGAATAAACTCAAATCCGCTTCTGATTAGTGTGCTCATACTTTTTCAAGATCGTTTTAGTCTAACTTAAAATATATTTAGGAAAAAATCATCATGTGCCAACTGAAACTGCTATTTTGCTGATTTAAAAAAAAAAACAAGTTGTCCTAACTGTTACCTAAGGCACACAACCTAGTCTATGACACCTAACTGATCCTTATAGGTTCATAAAGCAACACAAAGCCAATGTCAGTATAGATTACATTCCTATTAGATGCTTGAATGCTTTCCGATTTCCTTCAAATTTCAAACGTAGACGAAAGACTTGGTACCAACTGAAACAATGAATGTGCCATCATCTCTATTAACCTGTAAAGGGCCCCATCTTGAAATTAGACTGCCATTTTGAAAGTATGCTTATTATTGTCATATTCCCTTCAAGAAGCATGTATGAGAAATATTGAAAATGCCATCATCGCTATTAATCTCCAACGAGCCCCATCTTGAAATTAGGTGGACATCTTGAACTAATGATTATTATCCTCTGATGTCCTTTAATTTAGAGGTCATGTCAGTATGGCTCAGTGGCAGGACCTCGGCCTTTGGTTGCAAAGGTCGTGGGTTCGATTTCTCGTTCAAGGCAGTCTGACATTTAAGTCAAAAGGCAACGTAAATAGGTTTGCATATGTAATTATTTAAATTTAGAACAGCGACGAAATAGTTGATACCAATAAACCCAATGAATGTGAAATCGTCGCTATTAATTTGTAATGGCTGTCGTCTTGAAATCAGGTGGCCATTTTGAATTATGTTTATTGTCGTCCGATTTCCTTCAAATTTAGAAGATAGATGAAATAGTTTGTACTAGCTGAAACAATGAATGTGCGATTGTCGCAACTAATCTGTAACGGTCGTCATCTTGAAGTTAGCGGCCACTTTAAATGTTTATTATCGTCGAATCCTTCAAATTTAGAACGTAGACGAAGTAGCTGCAACGAATGGGAAATGTGCCACGGTCGTTATTAAGGTGTAATGGATGCATCTTGAAATTAGGTCATCATTTTTAACTAAAGATTATTATCGTCTGATGTCCTTCAAATTTTATAATTTAGAACATACTAGCCGTAATAGTTGACATCAATTAAAACAACGCCACCGTCGCTATTTATGTGTGATGGCCGTCATCTTGAAATCAGGCAGCCATTTCGCCCTGTTTTACTTGTTCCGTTTGCAACCTCCTTTCTCATTTTTGAAAGCGCCACTGGGCCTCTGCCATTTTTTGTCTTATTCCACTCGAACATTCCGCTGCAGGAAACAAGATGGAACACAGCAGAAATGGAACTAACCATCGTAGTAACCAAGTAATGAAGCAGCTCGTATCCGGAAAAAAAGAAAAGCCAATGGGTAATAAGTCCTTTATTTCGTTTCCGCTCCGTTATTATTAGCGTTCAAGCTGAGCGACTCGCCAAAGGGACAAGAAGAAGTAAAACTTTGGCGTATGTAGTTCCTTGTGACATGCACGTCGGGTTTTTTTCCTAAGCCTACTAAAGCAAACAAACAACTCTTATCTTTGGTAGCAAAATGTGGACTGTTTAATATTGGTGCAAGCTGTTGTATAAGATTGTACAGGTCAGTGACAATGTCGTGTCACATGTCAAGATATTATGGCATTCCATTTGTTACACAATAAATACAACGTATGGCAGTCCAGTACTATTAGTGAGTTATCTGTGGGTATGGGTTTACATGAAGGTTCTAAGTATGGCTAACATTGTGGTGTCACAAGTAACGACACCACAAATACAATACAAATCGTTCTGTTTTATTTCTTATTATGACTTTCCTGGACATTTCTAGGTTTACATGAACCCTGAATTACCTGTAGAGCTGTGCTAAGGACACTAAGACGATTAGATTTTAAACATTTTCCAGCGACGTCGTTTAGTCAAGTAGAATGCACCAATCATTAGCTGATCTATCGAGTACAAAAGTAAAAATGGTAAAAACATTGGAATACAGGAGTAAGGTTTCACGTGGACTAAACAGTACAGCAACACTGCAGTATCAAACCTTACTGGAAAGTTATTTGTGTTCCTTTGCTGTTTTGACTTCAGATCAGTTAAACCTTACCTTAAGCATCAAACGAGTTCGTTTTTGTTTTCTAATTGTTACGGAATTGAGTTTAGTTTTCTTTAGTTTGTCCTTGAGCCGCTTTTGAAAAGATTTTCAACTCTCTGTAAGTTTCTATTACAATTTAACGCCATCTAGCATCGCAAAAGGCAAAACTTAAGGAATTCGGGATTGCCTAAGACATCTGAAAATGAAAGAAAACATATCTGTCCTGACGCGGAATCTAATCCAAACCAGCCGTCGGATAAGCGAAAACCTAACGCAGTATGGACTGTGCTAAATCCTAAAACACTGTGCTTCCTGGCCTTAGGCTTCAGCTAGGCAAAGATGGTGTTTATCCATCTCTGCGTGGCCCGGAGGCTAGAGTAGATGTTCTTTCTTTCATTATTAGATTAATAAGCATAAACAGTTCAAATTTAATCCTTTCGCTAACTGTTTAAAGAGAAAAATACAACTTTAGGACGTGCCTTTTGCTGGTTTGGAGGTTAAGGAAGCTAAAATTCAAAGTTACCAACCAATCTCAAGACTATTTTAGGGCAAAAATTACAGAATTTTGATGTGTTGTTGTTGATTTTTTTCTTTTTACTTTTAGAGAGCACGAACCCACACTGGGTTATCTGCCCCGTGACGCTGGGAGGGACAATTTATCTGAAGAAATCCAAGCGGAAATAATGCAACTATGAACAACAGCAAAGGGTTTCAAAGAGTTTAACGAGCAACATGTTTTGCTTCTAAAAATGAACAGAAAGCCATAAGTTGAGTTTAATTGCTCTAAGAATTAATTAAGATCATGGGTCCAATCAGGACCGTATGCCCTAACAAGGCTTAACAAAATGCAGGACTAAAAGGAAACACACACTCCAAAGCAAATCAAAGTAAACAAAAAACTTAACAACTAATTTTAATCTACATAATGACTGTGGACGGGTGGAAAGCATTTCTGAGGCAACCTACCGAACTCCCAACAAAACCTGACAATGGAACACAGGACTTACCTAGGATTGGCCAGTACATGTGGACGTACCCCCAATAACCTTGGTAGTGACAGCTCACCACCCACCACACCTTGCAATTTTGCTTGTTCCAGAATAAACTTGGGGCACTCCAATAGGAGATGACAGACTAACTCCCAACCCCTTCCCAAGAAAACAAGGTGGATAGTGAACCCACAACCCAAATGCTCATCCTTTCAAAGTCATACGCCCTGTCCACAACCGGGAGAGGAGCATTGCTTCTGTTCTTGGCAAGAATTCTAAGTCCTGCACCTGGTCTACCAAAGGGTGGAGAGTGAATAAATCACGGCCTTTGCCTTCACCAGTTCAGTCTTCACCCCACTCAGAACGGATAAGCCAATTCAAAACAGGCCGTAAGTCACCAACACCCACAGGATACCTCAAATTGTGTCTTGTTTGTTGTCCAAAACCTGCGAGGCCAATTGGTCGGTCATCTCGTTGCCCTGGACATTTGACAGCCTAGGAATCCAAGCCAGGTACACACTGACACCCACGTGCCAGGCATTGAAGATCTAAAACCCAACCACTAAAGTCATCAGGTGTTCTAAGCCTAGATATGAGAACCGAGCTGCTTGCATATGCAAAGCTGCCTGGGAATTACACAGCACTGTGAAACACATCACACCAAGCGACATCCCAATATCAATGACTAAAGCGATGGCAGCCAACTCGGCCAAGAAGATACGGGGCACTTCAAGCAACCTCTTGGCACAACAAAGCTTGTAGACTGCTACAAAGATTCAATGCATCCTGATCATTGCTGGCCACTAAAGGAGGCATCACAGTACATGTCTAGACCCAGGAAATCAAGTCTCACAATGCCAGATTACTTGGCCACACACGACCAGGCTAACAAATACACACTCAACCAACCACGACCCTACATCTACATAGGAGCAATGTGATGGACTACAGCTAACTAAAACCGAAACAAGGGGGAGTACAAGTACAGCTACATCCCCAAGCCACCGGTACCTAGCAAACGACGCACTCCAACACCAAAGGTGTAATAGTCCCACAGGATACTGCTGTGGGGTTTATTGTACCCCTGAATGAGATGCACAACTATGGTCGAGCACGCCATATCTGTAGAGCAACACTGGCCTCAACGTGAAGCACAGGAATTGACGTTGTGCGAAGACACCCAGTGATGATTCGCAGGCATTCAGTATGGAGACCAAGGATTGCAGTAGAAGAAAGGCAGGTTCAGATCCACTTTAGATTGCACATCACTTTTGAGTACCAGTGCAGAATGTACCTTTTGTATGTTACCTCTTTGCTAACAAGCGCGATAACTTTGACATCCCAACTACCTGCCGGTGCAGCTCCTCCATATCCGAGTTCCATGACAAGCCGGAGTCCAATCACACCCTAGGGTACCTCACCTCATACACACTTTGCATCCAATGAGAAGGCTAACCCTCTTTGTTGAAAAACGTAGAGTAAACTACTGCCCAATTTCCCAAGTTCACAGGACATACCATGGGCCTTCAACCATCCCTCAATCTCGCCCAGAACTGCCTGCATAGCAGCCACTACAGCCTCTACTGAGAGCCCCACCAACCAGCCAGACATCGTCAACATATGTTGCCGTACACATACATTTGCTAGTGGTGTGATCAGGCACAAAAGTGAATTTAGAAGGACAGCAACCACACAGGGATTAAACAATTTCCATGTGGCAGTTCTTGACTGGAATACCTTGGTAGAGAGAGGTCTTTTGCATCTGACACAAAAAACCTGGAACATAGAAAACCACGCAAGACAGATTAATTTGGGCCATACTGCCATACCCCTCAAGCCAGCAAACAACCAATCATCATTGAGAGCATCGTGTGCTGTTCGGATGTCTAGAAATACCGCGAAGACGATGAAGCCGCAGACCCAGGCTTCGCGGACCTCTGAGCCAAGAAAGACAGCATCCTGAGCACCACAGCCATTATGAGCGCCAAACTGGACCGGGTTCAATGCTTCCCTCACTTCCAAGAACCAGGTAAGCTGTCGAACCAACAATTTCTCTAAGACCCAGCCCACACAAGGGACGGTAACTAGAAAGTTGGAACCTAATCTTTCAGTCTTTAGAACAGGGGTAAAGATAGCGAACCTGAGATCAGAGGGACAACTCCACTTGCCCAAACCAAATTATAAAAGTGAACTGGTTTGACTCAAACTTTTATTTCCAGCACCTTACAGCTGCATATGCGAACTCATCCCCCCCCCTCCGTGGATCAATCTCTACAGGATTGCGGAGCCACGTCCACATCCTGTGTGGTGAATGGTATTTCCAGAGAGAAATTATCACAGTTTCAAACATCGCACTGGAAACAGAATGTTCACGAAAGACTTCGGCTAACTGCAAACCTTTTAGGATACCATGCCCTTCAGGTCCAAATACCTAAGAAACACGACAACAACAGCACAAATGTTTAGTTGTTGCTTTTTCTACTGCTAAATTCATAATGCGAGTGCATAACTTCTTGACAAAGACTAAGGCACACGTAAACCTACTACAGAAACCAACTAAAGCCCCCCCCCCCCCCCCCAAATAAAAATCGTAAAACTGGATTTTCATTTCGTAAACTGCTAAGAAAAAAAAAAACAGATTTTATAAAATTTGGACCAAAATAATGAGCTATCTCCCCAAAACAAAACTTGTTAAAGATTTCGCCAAGGTTTTCGGCCGTTTGAAGTCCTGATATCAAACGCCAAGCTCTTTCGTCAAGTTAATCAAACCAACTACGACTTCATACGTTCAAAGAAATAGCCTACTTGAAAATTTTCAGGTTTTTTATTTACCTTTCTAACTTACTCGGTGGGATCAACTTGGTGTAAAAGTAACAAATGTTTGATATCACGACTTCAAACGACCGAAAAGTTTGACAGGAATCCTTAACAAGTTTTATTTTTGGGAGATAAAGCTTTACTTCGTTTCATACACTTGTCGCATTAAACGTTTTCAAGCAATGGTTATTTCTACAAACATTACCAGATGAAAGGGGGCATATTGTCAACAGTACAGGGGGAAAAACGGGAAGCTTGTTGCCGTCTTTATACAGATTTTTTTTTGGGGGGGGGGGTGTCTGGAACGGGGGGAGGTTGAAGTTGAGATATTCAGAATAACGTTTGATTTAATAACTCAAATTCAGAAATATTCCGAGTAATAAAGTAACGGAATATACACGAAATAGAGGTCGATAGAAAAGTGTAGGATTGAAACATTTTTTTAAATAGCGCATAGATATAGCTGGAATAACTTAATACACTTGCACGAGGCGCATTTATCCCCGAAAACTCGTGTTATGTTTAGTATTTACTTGTGTACTAATAAGCTGTTTGTATCTTTAAACTACTTCCAGTGCATGTTTTTACTTACATGTAAAAGCCAGCAGCACCTCAACTTGTGGGTAAGTTTGAATAGTTCGGTTTATTTCAACTTTATTTTTAAGAAGTGCTTGGTTTCATTAGTTTAACTAACTCATCATTAAAATAAATGCTTAAAGCAATAGCTTCTCTCCATTAGGGCGCGTTTATGAAATGAGACCTTCGGGCTCGCCGAACGCTATTTGCCAGGCAACCGTTATTTATTTACGATTATTTTCCCGTTTCTGTTAGCCTAAACGAATGCTGTAATAGGCAACAAATTAAATTTATTATAAATAACAACACGGATAAAGAACAAAGTGCAACATTCATTTTAAACAGCTTCGTTAGGGAGAGGTGGTCCCAGTTCAGCTTTTGCGCTGACTGGGTTTCACTTTTTATCTTTTTTAACTTTTTATTTTTTACCTTTTACTGCTCTGGCTTGCTTTTCTTTAAAATGGGAAACCATTTAAGTGTATCTTGTTGACTTGTAGCTTATGCTATAAAATATATTTTTTGCTTGACAACGGGATGATAAACCCCAAAACGTCGCATTTTATTGGATACATGTGCACTTGCTGGCTTTTTAAAACGTTAACTACTTTTAGTGCATTTATTCTGTCAAACATAGATACAACATTGTTGCCGTTTCACGCCGTTTCCAAAATTTGCTATTCTCGCTGAAAAAAAAAAACGGCTTCTAGTAGTGATCAAACGACGGCAGAATAAATAGCTACTCGCAGCGAGAATTCAAAATCCAACATGGCGACCATTTCGGGGTTGTCGAATCGAAGAAAAATCATCGAATACCGGCATTCAGAAATCTGTCCGTCGTCTT